>APFE030942976.1:3799-44347 GCA_000404065.3 Pinus taeda
AAATGGCATCAACCCATGGTATTCATCCACCCATATTATTCATTGACCCATGGAATTTACCCATGGTATTGTAAATGGCATCCGCCCGTGGTATAGTAAAATCCACCCATGGTATTCATTCACCCATGGAATTGACCCGTGGTATTGTAACTAAAAAATACTATAAGTAACAAGTCACATTTTGTAAAAGGATAGATTTTCCACCACAATGTAGCCTTTACAATTTAGAGGCATGTAGCCACCACATCTCTTCTTAGAGATAAGCTACCATCACCCTAGCTGGTTTATTTCCATTTCTGTTTCTAAGCATATTTCAGTATTTTACAGTAATGAAATGAAGTACTATTTCCGCTGCATCTTTGTATTTATGGTTATCGCATCTTTGTGTATATGGTTATCTCTGTAAATTTTTGCATTCCTGTTTAAGTCTGGATCAAAGGATGAAGGGTTTAGGCCTTTAGTGTGTGCGCATGCACTCAAGAGGCTCATGGGGGGCATGGTGTAGGTGTTAAGGCTGAAGGGAGATGCTTCATGCCTTCGGAGTATTCCTATGCACTTAGAGAGTTAAGAGGGTGCATGGCACATTGTAGAAAGATAAAGGGTTGATCTTAAGGCCTTTGGGGTGTGCTCATGCACTTAAGGAGGGAACACTTCTTTGAGTTGAAGGGGTGCACTCAAAGGAAGACAAGGTTTTTTGAAGGGCACAATTTAGAACAAGGAAGGGAAAAGGGCTTAAGGAGTGCACTTTTTTCCTTTAGAGGGCACATGGTTCACTTTCAAACAACAAAGTATTTCCACTCAAGGCTTGAGAGTGCGCTTTTATACTCCTAACCCTGGCGGGCCCATATGACAACCAAAATTTGTTTAAGTTTTGGATATGGGGCAATGGGTGAACATGATGAGTTTAGACATAAAACTATATGTGACACATACCAACTCATCGAGGAAATGTATAAAAGCTTGCAGAATGATAAACATACATCGAAACACCACTTTGCATGCATTCCCCAAGTAAAACGGGTGAAGTGTGTGTGGCTATGACTAAAAGGTGTCACTTTCTAATAACTAAAATGTTATGACCAAGAAATACACCAAGGATGTTTTAATCAAAGCGAAAACACTCGAGGACATTGAACAACCCTTGAAACATATAGATTAACATGAAATGACACATGACGACCAAGGAAACACTACATACAATGGTTTAGTAGGCTCCAAATATAAAATGTATTGAAATTTTGAAGGGTGTTGTAGCAATGACAACACGAGGCATGTAACAAGTCGTATATCCTTTCATTCTATTTGGAGTTCAAGTGTACAAATAATACTGTTAAATATGAATAACTCGTCCTGGGAATAAACAAATCCATTGATCTGGAGGTAGAGATGATCAAGATACTAAATTTTATGGCTAATGTAGATGTGTTCAAGGATGCTCCCATTAAGGAGGATGAGTACGTCAAGGATTTGTAAAAGGAATCTAATGAAATGAAAGGAAATACTATACCTAAAGGTTTAGTTCCCCTTGAAAACTTATACGACCTAAAAAACCGATTTAGAGGACCAACCAATACCAAGACTCGAAGCTCAAATTTATCATATGAACAAGTCAATTTGGGGACTCAAGAACATCTGAAGTAAGTAAGCCTCGATACATGTTGTTATCCACAAGAACGACGAGAATTCATCTGCTTATTCAAATAGTACCATGATGCATTTGCATGGGCATACAATGAATTAAAGACATATGATACTCATATTATACAACATGGCATTCCCATGAAAGAAGGGACAAAATATTTTCAACAAAAAATGAGGAAATTTCATCCAATGTTGGAGCCCCTAATTCAAAAAGAATTGAGAAATTTGTTGGATGCACATATCATTTTCAAAGTTAGACATTATGTTGGGCACCAAAGCTACCTATATTTTCCTTATATTTTCACCTACCCTTTCATCCTTTTTGCACCAAATGATATGCATTAATTGTGATAAACCTACAAGGTAACCCTCCATTCTCATGTCTCTTGGAATATTCAATTGATGAAGTACGGTCAAGGGGGTTTTTCCTATGCAAACTACTAAAATTAGTTATTTTTGTAGATTCTGGTTCATAGGTATTGCATTCACAGCTCGCAGCTGATCCAGGAGAATCTCCAAACACCAGTGGTATGGAAAAGGCTCAAAATTCAAAGTGGCAGAAAGGCAATGAACTTGACATCAAATTGAAGTTCTTGTCACCCTAATTCCAACAGTGTGAATGACACTCCAATCCTAGTCCAGATGAAGAAGATAGAGGCAGTCAAAGTTGGGTTGACTTTTTGATCATTGGGCAGGATTAACAAGGACACAATTTTCACTTTTCTGGTGGATGGAATCCGGCCAACTCTGGCCAAATTCCAAGCAAAAGTGTTGCCTCGTTAAAATGACTCCTTTGGCTTAAAAACAAAATTTCTGCAAATGGCATATTGTTTTAATATAACAAAAAAAATATAAAAAAAAAAGGTGGCGGGCCACCAACCCTGCCACCCCAAATCATAACCATATGTGACAATGTAAGATTGGTGGAGGGGCAGGCCATGACTCTATTGAAGCCCCGAAAATTGGGTCGACAACAAGGGGGATACCCACCCGGTCCGGACCTTGGTTGGCAGCTCCTTATCCGTTTGGTATAGCGGGTCCGACTGGGGATAACGGGACCAGTTTCCCGATCTTGGGTGTGTGTGTGTGTGTGTAGAGTTTGAACTATGCTGATCTAAGAGGAATTTAAAGCTAATCTAATTCAGACTCTTTAAACTAACTCTATGCTATTGTAATCAAGTGAGAATCAACACATCTAATCTACACTAACCCGGGGTATATATCTCCTATTATGCGATCTAAAAAGATTTCGAACAATAACTGGTAATAAAGATCATTCAGCTATCATAAGAATAGAAATCATTTAAAGGTAAACTATTTTGCATAAGAAGTTAGAAAAAACAGTTATGAACAGCATATCGCATAATAAGTTACTCATATGTCAAGCATAAACAATATCACTCCACCGTACAAAAGTGCCAAATGATAACTCATACACTCATACAATGACATACAAACAACTGAAACTATAAATCACTTAAAGAACATAAGAAGGAATATTCAAGAGATAAAGGTACCATTTATGACTGGTTCCACTCATATGCTTCAAGCAATAATGATTTATCTCTCCTTGTTCTAACATCTACTAAGAGTACAGAAGTGCAACATCAGTAGCAGACATCAGATGCAAACATTAATAAACCTTGATCCATCCATTCATCAAAACCACCTCGGAGGGCGCAAAAGTGCATGTTCTGAGGACGAGTTTTTGACAAATCTCCGGACCCTTCTCTAAATGCCTGAGAAGGGTTTAAATACTGCTAACTAATTAACTTAATTACATAAATTTGGGATCCGGTTTTCAAATGACCGTCCCTCTGATAAAGTAAATTATTTCTAAAATTAAATCTGACTTTGAACTATTTCTGTATTTGCTCCGTAGTGCTGTAAGTGTGCAGCATTCGTCTGAGAAGAGTCGGTTGGTTGCCTTTCCCCTTTCGTGTGTGCTATAAAAATAGAAGTAACAAGGGCTGGCACCACTTTTTGGTAAACTAACAGATATTTTAGAGAATCTTCCGTTGACTGAGTGTATACTTGGTAATAACCCAAATTTCCCTCAAACTGGTTCTGCTTTTTCTATTTCGGTTTCTGTCTTTGCGAACGACTTGATGAGTCAGAAGACTTTACTATTCGAGCAATTCTCTGGATTGAAAACTGCCTTCGTTCTTCATTCCGGGATTTTCTGGCGTGTAAGCTTCAGGTATCTTTGTAATCATGTTGCTTTTGTGCGCCTTTGATTATGAGCTTTATATGATCTATCGGTCGTTAGCATCTGCTGAGTGATACTCTGGAATCTGTAGTCCTATCGTATGTGGTTCCTGCTTCTGAAGAGATCTCTTCTGTGTTCTCCGAGCATCAGCGCTTTCCCCTTTTCCTTAGATGTTTCCTGCAAAAATTGCTCCATGTTATCTCCTGTTTTATAGTTTGCGTAAAGGAAAAGAGTAAATGAAAATGAAGATTGATATGAAAGCTTCAGATCTTGCGTGTGTATAATCATGACATTCAAAGTGAACTGACTCTTCGGAAAACGAAAAGCAACCATTCGTACAATCATTAATTTCCTTTTTACAAGTGCGCGCTTAATTATGATTAATGGACAACTTTCCTTGAACGTTGTGCTGAGAAAAATTCGCGCTCATCGCAAATCGCAGATCACAGATTTGCGTTATAGTATTGTGGTATCGCAATATCGGATCATCGCAGATCGCAGATCACGGATTGTGGATCACAGATCACAAATCGTAGATCGCAGATTTGCGTTATAGTATTCTGCTCTACGCGATTGCCGCGATATGCGACGTCGCACATCGGCCGTCGGGGATTCCTTAAGCTTTTCATTTAAGAGCGCTTATGGTAAATGCGATGTGATGAATTTAGCATCGCTTCTTCGTGGTTTATTATGCTCATAAAAGAAGTGTTTCCTTTGCTTTGCTGCGATAAAATTCTAAGGAAAAAAAAAATGTTCATGGGGATGTTTGTTTGAATTTTTTACTAAGGGTCCCCAATTTGCTTGGTGTTATTGCTAATACCAAACAAAAGAGGGGGGTTGGTGGTGACCACAACACCTTCCGATAGTGCATTTCTTCCCTTCGAAGGCTTTTCTCTTGTGCAGATTTTGATCATTGAATGATATTTGAGCAAAAATTGAAGATTTCAAGCCCATTAATGGATCCATTGGCATGATTTTAAGAAAATTTGGAGACTTTAAGAGCCTATATGGATCAATTTGTGGGCCTTTTTCCAACAAAGCTAAAACCACCTACAAAACAAATACAAATCTATTGTATCAACTATTTGGAAAGCAGTCATGGAATCCTTTAATATTATTGAATCTGGATTAACATGGAGAATTGGATCGAGGGAGCAGGTTTTATAGGTGTTTATCCTTGGTGTAGTAGTAGAGATAGGTATATTATTCCCCCTGATCCAATAAATGGACAAGGGATCAAATCTATCAGTGAGATTTCAGACCTAGCTGCCATGTTCATTTTGGGACAGGAGTTTACAAATGATTTATCTAGATTACATGTTAGGATCATAGACATGGATGATGAATTGGTACAGATTCATTCAAAACGAGGTATATATAGTCCCAAAGAAGGTTATCTTGTTGCATATGGGTATAAAAAACTTGAAGAGATTTATTGGTGGCGGAATAACATTTGCAAGTTAAAAAGTCCTCCAAAATCCAAATTATTATTGTGGTGCATTCTTACAAAGAAAATCACCAGTGCATAAAATTTAAAGAAAAGGGCTATTCAGGGACCTACATGGTGTTCAGTATGTTAATGTGCCAAAGAATCAATAACTCACTTATTCATATCATGTTCGACAACTAATAGAATATGGAGCTTGACATATGAATCATTAGACATCCAATAAACAAGTAGAGGAGATACGGTGAACGAAGCATGGAAGGAATGGTGGCAGGAACCAAAGCCCCTAAAACTATGGAACCTTATGAGTCTTATTTGCTGGGCCATATGGATCAATTAGAACAAGAAGATCTTCAAATATCAGCAATTCAATCCTGAGAAACTAGGAGCATGTATCCTCGCTATATATGAACTCATCCCACAAGAACTTCCCACCGCTACAAATCGCAAGCTCTTGGCTGAGGTGATTGATCATACAAAGCCTTGGGCATACTTCGATGGATCTGAAAATGAGAACAACAGTGTAGGGGGAGTCATCCTGTACCTGAATGAAAATCATTTTTATAAAATGAGTTTTGGATTTTTTTTTTGTACAAACAATTTTGTCGAATTATTTAGTTTGAATTTATTTCTTTTGTTTTCTTTAGAAAAGAGATGTGGGAAGCTGCAAATATTTGGAGATTCCAAACTTATTATTGAATGGTTCAATCAGTCAACTCAATGTCACACACACGCACTCAAAATTTTACTAGAGGACATTTTCCTGATAAAAACCCAATTTGATGAAATCACATGTTCACATGTTTACAGGGAAACAAACTCATTTCTAATCAATGATCCAAAGAAGGGGCGTAGTAGGTTTCAAGTACATGGATGATTCATGAACACAATGGGACAAATTTATGTCAGTGCTATCACCGTCCATTTACCGATAATGACATACAGGCAGTTTAAGGTGTAGCAATATTTTTTTGAACATCTTGATGACAGTGTGCAATCACAGGGGAGCCTCTCAAGGCACCTATATATGTTTTTAGTCTTGTATTTTTTATATTTTGTACATATTATATAGCTCTGAACAGATGTATGTATAAGGCTCTTAGACATAGAGAACTATGGTACATTATGTGGACGACTTATTAGATTGATAGATATACTTGTGCACAACAACATAACTTTCAGCAACTATCTGGATATATTATACTAGATATGCCTGTGAGCTTCTACTATATGTAATTTTCATTTGATTTCTTTAATGGAAATTGCAATTTTTCCTATGGGAGAAAAAATATTATTCTCATAAATAACAATTAAAATGATTTAATAACATTGTTTTTAGATATGCATTTATTTATTTTTATGTTTATTACTATCATATGACTTTGTATGTATTAGTTATATTTATTAGTATTTGTTTTGACTGTAGATAGATTGATTTATTTTATTTGTTTATTTATTTTTAAATAATATTTCTTAACGAAATTAGGATACAAAGTAATTTATATTTTTTTATTAATTATTTAAGTATTAAATTTTTTCTATTTATTGTGCATTTTTTATATTCATTGATGTTATTATTATTTTGTTAAATGGAATGAGTAGATTTTATATAAAATAGTTGGATTCATGGCTAGAACCATTTACATGCTTTAGTAATTTTAGAGGCTTCAATGTTATAGTATACCACAACATGATTTTATTGCCTCGGTAGGATTTCCAAGATACAATTTTATATTGAAATATGTTAAATATTCAACAAAATTTTCCCCAAGAAAGGTGCATATTTGTAGTACATAAGAACATAAGAAATTAAAAAAACCTTGAAAGGATCAACTTCTACAATAATTACCAAATTCATTTTAGAGCTTCAATATGTTCCTTCCCCACTCACATTTCCTTTGACAACCTCTGCCGCTAGCTTGCAGACTCCATGCTCCACTTTTTCCAATTTGAATATGAAGTTATATATTAGTGGGGTGACCCCATTGGTTTGAAGCTTCATGATTAATGATTCTGCCTCCAAACTAGCTAATTTTTTCCAATTTTAACATATGGCCACTTGCAACAATTCTCAAGCAACTGAAACCTGACATCCTTCTCCTTTTCCACCAGCTCCAATCTTCTGTTAGTAATTTCAATCATTCTAATAATCACCCTGAACAAATTTTTCGGTGATTTCTTGCAATGCTCTAAATATTTCTCAACAACAAACTCCACAGAGATATATGGGTCCCACCATTCCAAAATCATCATGCATAACCATAGCGAAATCCACAGACTAGCCAAAAAGGATGAGACATCTCAGTAGATCCTCTTTGAATATAAAAAATCTTTATGAAACCTGAGGAGGCCACACTCGAGGGAGGAAATAAATTTTGGATCTACCTAGATCCAGAAGCCTAAAAAAGAATATAATATGCCATCAAATTAATGTTCTTTCTTGGGGAGTAGATATTGAAATTTAATACCAGAAAATAAGAGAATTGTAGTTAGATCATTGATGAGACCTCCTAGTTGACATCCCATTTAAAACTGACCATTTCCACAACCAACTGTCCCTTGGAATTATACATGAAAATGCGAGTCCAAATGATTTGTACTTCCATTCTCCATGCGTTGAAGCTTGAAAAATATGTGCACCAAGTGTTAGAGACTTGGGATTAGATATGCAACCTAATCTAAAGCATTTGAACCCATTAAATCACCCATTGTTCAAGGAGCAGCCAAAATGGTCGACTAATTCAAATATTACCAAGAAAAATATGCCTCATGGAAGAGGGGAGGAAGACCTTTGGGATTGGTTTATTTTCAATATTCCAGGCCTTAATGATGCACCATGATTGGTAGGTTTATCTGCATCTGCATTAAGATGCCCATACATGTGGAAAATGGAAATATCTTTGAATTTCCTCAATTGCAATGCAATCTTGTTGACAAATTGGGACTAGAGGGACCCTTCTCAGACTTTGATTTTAAAATTTTCCTTATGACGATCATCGAGATCCCTAAAATTTCCATTTTTCTTATGCCTTTGTTAATGACGAGCTCCAATATTTTTGAACAAGATAGGAATTTAGCCTAATTATTTGTTGAAGAACCCAATTCCCAAGCATAACTATTCTCTGATTATTCCTCAGGGCAAAAGATCACCCCTCCTGATCCAACTCCCTCTATATTCATTGGTGTTATTATTAAGCAAAGATATTTTTTAAAATAATGCTTTGTAATGGAGTTAGGTTACATAATTAATTTATGTTCATAAGTTATAAATTTTTTATTATAGTTTTTTTCTCTGGAAAATTGAGGAACTTTCTATTAATCATATAACATATATATAATATATATATATATATATATTATATATATATATATATATATATATATATATATATATATATATATATATATATATAATCTACCTTCTATTATCATGGTTGTGAATAGGGGAAACTATAACAATGGTGAGATTGAAGGATTTTAGTCTAAAATGAAACCAAAATTGGATTATTTATGAGACAACAATCTTCCATACTAATTATACTGAGCATTTCTAACCTAAAAGACAACTTGTAGCATGATATAAAAGGCATTATACATGACCTGAAAATTCTAACTACATTATCAATAAAAATTAAACAAAGAGGAGTGTGACAAAAGCATTGTGAAAAATTGATAGCCATCTGAAAAAATTCTAAGAGGAAGCAGAAACATCAATGAGGTCATTCGGGGTCCCTAACAAGGTTGGACCTTTACCACAAGCTAATATGGATTCTATTCAAGCTAAGCAATGTGTCATGTCTTTACGTTTATCCTAAAAATCATCCAGTTGTAGAAGAATCTCCCGCTTATGCTCATTCCTCTCCAATAGTACCTTTATTAGAAGAGCCTTGATGTTGCAATACAATTATATAGTTTAGAGATATTGATTTTGTTAGCCTATGGTGTGATTCGTGTCTAACACCTAGTCAGTAACATATGCTGATATCTCAAAATCAATGAATTCTCCTCTATCTGCTAAAATTTTCTTAGTGGCATATTGGATCTCTTCCAATATATTTGATGGAGTGTGAAGGTGATAAAATATATTTAACATATGAGATTTGGTTTGGGAATGATATCTCCCTACCCCTCAGATCAATGAGCCTCTCTTGCAATGGGCATGTTGTTGGGGCACGATGGGAGAAACAATAGTCCAAATATTAGTGAAGAGGCAGTTATCAAATGTATAAAGCCCCTATGACATGGAAATAAGGACAAGCAAAGAAGGAAAGGGCTAGGGGTTATGAAAAGGCAAGGAAAGAGGAGGGGGTGCAAGCTAGACAGAGACCAACCATTCACAACAGAAATCCCCATGTATCCAACAAATAATGATAATGTAGCCTATAGTGAGGAGGAAAAAGTAATAGAAGTTGAACGAGCATATCAAAATATCCTACAAAAATAAATTCAACCAAATTATAAACTAAGGTTATCTAAGAAAATTGATACCTTTATCCAAGTGCTAGCTAGGGTTGTTGAGCTTGTTTAGTTTCCTTATTGTTTTTTGTGAAATTGTAGCCTTTATTGGGAGTCGGGAATTACCAAAAGTGGCGGGTAAATCAATAATTAAAAAAATTTGTCCATTTATTTTGAACACTAAAAATTTTAATTGCATATAATCAAACAACACATGGGTGACCAACATTCACATAAATTTGAACATAATGATTTATGTGGAAAATATTTTGGGAGAAAAACCACAAAAGCTTTGTTTTGTATTATGATGATAATCAAGGCATCGAATATGATTACATCATATGTTTGTGAGCACCTAATCATAGGAGGTCCCAACCCCCTTCAAATTAACAAGCCCTAACTTGGCTAGAGGCTCCAACGTCTTATAAATGTAGGCCCCAACTTGCTTCAACCAATTGTTCTACTTTTCATACAATTTTCAAACTAAGAATAATGACCTTCCTTAGTATTACAAAAATAAAAAGTGATTATGTTATATTGTCTCTATACATCTCGCTCTCCTCTACTTTATACACACACTCAGTTATCTCTACCTCAACTTATTCTGGTATGCTACACACTATGTTCTTCACTCAGCATAGTCAATATTAGCACACTGCCATATAGATTATTGTATGTAGATCCCTCTGTTGATCCACTTTGTTTCGGCTCCTACATTGTTCATGCACAATTATTTCTTTCCCCACTTGGAATAATCTCACTATTACACTATACAAAAAGTTTCGTTCACCTTTGTCAAATAGTTCGAGAACCAAATTAAATCAACCATAGCTTGAAGGGAAGTAAAACAATGGAGCATGAAACTAGTAATCATAATTATACAAAGTGTTTTCTTGCACGATACAATTGATCCATAAATTCTTAGTATGTCTTCCCTTGCCAATTAAATGACCACAATACCTTATCAGAGTCTTTCAACAAAGACTACATTCTTAATCCAAACTATCTGAATCCCATTACTAAAACAAATGTGCTACACCAACCACATTAATTGTGATTTGTTGCATTCAACCCATGTAGTTCAATTCCCTATCATATTTGTTGTCCTGACGTCAAATTTTGATCAACTTGCTTTATTTAATAATTCTAGTATGTCACATGTTTAGTAGTGCTTATAGCTATATCTAAAAAATTATCTAATTTCAAAATTTAATGAATACCACCAATATTGTCATTCTACGCCCCTAATTACTTAAAGTCATATGCCCAAGGAGTTAGAACCAAAGGCCTAACTGATGATCACTTGGAATCGCAACTCAGGGGTTGGGAGATTTTTTGTCTACAAATAGTCCAACTGCCCGATTGCCGACTAGCCAAATTAACATGCATTTTGAGTCTTCCTACCTTGGGTCCCACATTGGTCGAGAGGTGTCCCTCACATCGTTGGATTTCATGAGGTCACTTGCTACATGAATCACTAAAAAAATATGCCACCATAACACCATTCATTGCCAAAACTATCTTAGCCCCCTTTCTTAGTCGGGTCCCACATAGGTTGGGGGTAAGTGGTTGGTCTTTTGTACTCCTACCAAATCCTTATGATGAGCTGACATAATAACTAGGACAAAGGCCTAAATGGCCTGAATTCTTCACAAATATGCCTAATTATGAAATTTCTCACAAAAATAAATTTCTTGCAAAAAACAAGGTCTATGCATAACCTTGGGGCCTAAAACTCTACCAAACTTCAACTGGACATAACTCCATCTTGTGAAGATAAATCTCCTCTGCGGACAGAGGCAATGGCTTTAGCCCAATGAGTGGGTATAGCAACAAAATGAACAAAGTAATGCAAAATTTCCTAGCTTATGTTTAAAAATGCAGAGAGAGAGAGAAGCCTACCTCGCTTTGATGCTAATTTCTCAATCCTTTGATGATGAATTCAATCCCTTAGCTTCCAGGCTCGCTCCTTGCTTTTTCCTTACGTCTAAGTACCTACAAGAGAGATCAAAGGACAATACAATATACAAGAGCATACATAGTGTTAGTGTCTTCATCCCTCCATCAGTGATCAAATTTCTCTTTTTGCATACATTTTAGGTGTCCCATTCGATCAGCTGCATTCCATTAGGTCATGAATCAACTGATGGTAATGGTTCATTGTCAATTTCCCTCATGTCATTTACTTGCTGGCCTATTTTCACATGTTCAGGTCGTTTACAGTCATTTTTTGTCATTACATTTGCAAAAATCATTTTTAGGGTTTTAGGTCTCATTAGGTATAGGTTGTGTCACCATGGTCAGCAAAAAACTCAATAAACGGTCAGCAAGCACATGAGGAGGTCTAATAAGTTCATCAGATCAAAATTTCACTAAAGATATGCACAATAAGTGAAAACAGAGTTTTTATTTATTTTATGTAATTTCAATATTTTCTATATGTAATAAGTTCAAAGCTGTTGCCCTTGCTCACCTTGCCAACTCAAGCCACTGCAAAAAAAAACACAAGCATCACTACATCAATTTATCAAATGATTAAGAAAAGTCAATTTCAATGGAAAAACAGAGCTCAAGACCAAAAGTGACTTTGACATTAGAAAAGTGGGTTTGGAATTAGTAAAAATTAAAGGTCATCCATATTTAAAGTGAAAGGGGTTCTATTTATCATTTCATTGTGCAAAAATCCTTTGGAGAGTCAAAAATCATGATTTGGAGCCAAGGAAACAAAAAACCCTATTTTTCAAAGCAACTTGGCTTGGCGCTACGCATCAGAGGCAATGCGCTACGCATCAAGCTGGTGCTATGCATCAGAGGCGTTCTTGTAGTGTAAATTTGAACGGGCATTGCACATCAGGAGGGTGCTGCACATTGGGCCCAGTGCGCTACGCATCAGCCTAGAACTTGCTAAATCACTCCAAATCATGCCATAACCCTCAAAATCACTACATTTGCATGATACAAGTAAGTTAACATCATCCCAAAGCTGAATTTGAGGTCACACTTGTGTTCTTCATAAATTTTGCATGTGGAAAATGAAACCCTAGCTTGTCATCACTGTTTTCCATTTCATTGTACAGTTTTCATTCCATCATCACAAAAAACATTATTAAAACCTTTTCACTCTTTTATTACCCTAAAAACACTCCATTTATCCCATTTTTCCATATCCCACTCCCCTAAAACAACTAATTCCCTCACCAAACCCTAAATCCCTCACTAAATCCTAGTTTCCCAAAAATGATCCCTTCATTCCCCATTTCCCAAGAGTAAAATCTCTACATACTCATCACCATTGTCCTCCTTCATTACCATTTTTCACCATAACTTCATCACATCATCTTCCTAAGACAAAACTAAAGCATCATGGCAAGAAACAGTGACTCAAGCTATGAAGAAGAAACATAAAGTGACAGTTCAAGAGAAAGGAATGTATAGCCTAGGAGACCTCACAAGGGTGGGAAAATAATTAGAGAGGAGCCTATTATCATTGCTGAACTTCTTGCTTGTCCCCTTTCCACCATCTGTTTCAGATACCAATCTTGCTTTGAGTTTTGTGAGATAGTTGAGAGGGTTAAGTATCATCACGAATTAGCTAGGCAATTTGTCATCAACGTGGAGGACAATATGGTACAGCTTGCTGACATCAATTTCACTCTTTCACCAGCCATTATTGCAGAAGAAACTAGGATGCCAGGTGTGGGGGAAAGATGGAACAAAAGACAAAATATCAGTGAACAGAACTATGAACCCTACATTAAAGCCAAATATCATAGTAAATTGGGCAGGGTGTTTCCTTTTAAGTTTTTGGAGGACCGGTATGTTCCACTAATGAAACTCATAATTAAATACTTCACATGTGAGGGAAGGTTCTCCAGACTCTATGCCTATCATATCATATTTCTTATGCATTTTACCAGGGTTAGAATGATGAGTATTCCATACTTCATTTGAAAAAAAATAGAGAGGATGACTGTGCTTACAAAGAGAAAACCATACCCACAACAGCTTAATAGCATTAATCACTTTGCTCTCATCAAGATTATTGTTGTGCATCAGCTCACTCAGTTGGGAGTGCCATGGGAAACCTTCATTGCCCATGAGATTTTCAAGGGGCCTCAAATTTTTGCAAAACCTGAAGAAGAAGGTGGACCTTCCAGGCAACAAAGAGAGCATGAAAGCAGAACTGAAAAGGCTCACATTCCTATGTTTATAACTTATGAAAAGGGCACAAGAAGCCTTTTTGTAGCTGCCAAATGAGTATTATCTCCACCAGGGGTGGAAGGGGTCTCGTTCTCTTCACCGGACAACAAGCAAATGCTATCTTCACCTGGGGTGAAAGGGGCTTTGCCTTCTTCTTCAGAAGAACAGGTACAGGACAGAGGAAAGCAACCATTGCATGAAGAAGGGCCTTCTAAAGGCCAAGACAAGGATTTTCTTTTGGTTGAGGAAGAGGACACTGATTTACGCTCCCAAAGCTCAAGACTCAAGGATGTGATTATCAAGGAGAAAGAAGCTGAGATCCAAGCCTTATCACTTGACCTTGAGAGAGCCAAATGGATTATTAATTACCTTGAGCAATAAAACAAGCAATTGGAGGACAAACAAACAATTATGGAGCTGCAAACCATAAGGGAAAACCGACAAGTGGCAAAATGAATGAAAATCAAGCCGACTTCATTAGAGCAAGAAATAGAGGCTGACCGAGAATCATGGTTGGAAAGAGTGAAAATCCACCTTGATAAGCTTCTTGATAAGTCTAATAAGGAGAAGAACATGTTGCGCCACATGGCCTATCACTATTTGGCCCGGAACAAAATTTGCAAGACAAGGATAATAAGCCTAAAAGCCAAGTTAGGGAGAGCCTTAAAAGCCAAAAAGGAGCAAGATAACTTAAAATCTTGGCTGAAGCTTCCTTGGCTCAACAAAGTAATTGATAAGCTTGCCTCTTGTCAATTTTGAAGCATTTTGGAGAAATTTTTGTCATTTCATAAATTTTAATTGCAAAGCACAAGAAATTTCCTCTGATGCACAACGCCAGTGAGCTGGTTGGGAATCTTGTAGAATGGCTTGCATTTTTGGATTCCTCATGAAAAATTAATAAAATACAGAAAGTCTCATGAAGTTTTGATGAGATCTAGGTCACCTAAAGGGCAAAAAACACCACAAAAATTGCCTCTCTTTGCCACTTTTTGGACCCACAGGAAGTAGTCTTGGGAGAACTGATTTTTGAAGGGGAAAATGGACACAAAATCCAAAAATTCCACTTGTCCTAAAAAGTAGACAGATAGAGCTTTCCAACAAGCCATCTTGGAGCTAATTTGGTGAAGGGAAATGCCTTCAAACTCAGCTTGGAAATGGCGCTGCGCATCAGGCAAAATTTTGCCAATTTTGCTCAAAAACTCAGATTTTCGCCTAGTTTTCTACCAGTTTGACTTTTTCTTCTCTCATGGTCAGATTCATGATGTAATATAATGTTAATTAATGTAATATGATTTAAAAATGATGAAAAATTACTTAAGGAGGTATATACTTCAGTTTTAGATGGTTTTGAGCTGAATGAATCAGTTTCCATAGTTTTATAGGCAAGCTGTTCCACTGCCTATTTTTCAGTTCCTGATTTAGATCTTGTTGAAATATCTCCTTGACTCATGGATTCGACCCCTGATGGCTTGCATAGGTGGTTTTATGCCTATATCTTATACTTTCTTAGTCATTTGTGAAGTTTGGACTCTTGTGGATACATTAAGCACTATTGTACATCACTTCTGCAATTTGGCAAGGAAATAAACCAGGGTTTTGCAACATTTTGTGGGATTCTTGTGGTAATGTGAATTAGCATTGTTTTCTTCTCTATACTTTCAGTTGATCTTATGTTTATGTGTGCCATCATCTCTCTTATTCTGCATAGCTAAATGAATCAAGTGTAAAAGGTAGAATCCATTGTTGTTTTAATGCTATGCCTTGGGGTTTATTTAGTTTTACATGTTTTCTACTATCTGAAGAGGACTCATGACACTTGCATGCCCTCTCCAGCTCCT
Organism: Pinus taeda; assembly: GCA_000404065.3. NCBI lineage: Eukaryota > Viridiplantae > Streptophyta > Pinopsida > Pinales > Pinaceae > Pinus > Pinus taeda. Next base: position 19,590 of record APFE030942976.1, read on the forward strand.
CACCAGTCTTTAGAATCACCATTAAACTCATTTAAAAGTGCTAAAACACTTGCCTACCTCGCCTCATAGAAACCTCTGCAAATTTGTGTTGATTTCCCGGATGCAAAGCTGCCTTCCTCATTTGATCCAACAACCAACCATTAAAATGAAACAAATTCCTCTGAGCAAACATACCTAGCCTAAAATTATTATTCATATCAGTCATCTCAAGCCTTCCTTGATAAATTTTCATTGAGATTGACAAGGAGAGAGCCCTCTCCTGACCTGGTAGGGCTAGCTACCAGGTTAAGCGTGGTTTGATGTTACTCTGGACCTGCCTTTCTCAGCTTGAGGTAGATTTAGGTCCTAACACATAGTATATATCAAACATAAACTACTCGATAGATCAAGGAGTATCAAGCTAAATGCATAAATATTTAGACATTTATGGAAAGTGAGCGTCAGATGTATATATTAATAAATCAAAAAGGGAAGAATACTCATTGCCTTGATGTTTGAGACCTCCTTTTGGTGGATGTCCAAGTCCAGGCCAAGACTCTTCAAGCACACCTTCTCCAAGTTAGATGGGCAACATTTGGGCATAATCTCAACATAGGAATGTAGGCAATCAATGACCAACCATTTAGGGATGGAGGGGATTTGATTTATAGGAAGTAAGAGGAAGTTAGGGATCCACAAAAGAGGTATTAAGGACCACATCTCAAGGGGAAGGCCATTAAAGATATGATCAAGAGCTCTAAATGGGATTTCTTGACCATATCTCTACTCAACAACATCCAACTTGTTGTTATCGAAGTTTCTAGCATGCGAAGCTTCTCCTCCATTTTGAGAAAACCTACCAGAAGAGGTTCATTGGGGGATTTCATATCAAAACCCATGCTGGTAGTGCTAAGTCAAAGAACTGTAGCCTATCATCAGCATGGGCAAACAGTGGAGCAGAGAGAGTTGGTCCTGAAATTTAGGGTTTTAGTCAACTTCTCTAGAATTGACTCAGGGCAGTTTTTCTTCCATTCTTCGGGGGTGTTTCAGTATGTGTTTCATGATGAGTACACGTCACAATTTTCAACATTTTGGAATTTCGCGATGTGGAACAGGAAGTGTGAAAAAATTCTGTGTAACAAATGCCCCCTAAAGCATGAAGGAAAAACATGGAGTGTTGGGTGAAATGATTTAAAAGTCAAGGAAAGGACTGAAAAAACACCATCAGGAGACCTGCAAATCAAGAATATACATATACATATCTAACATCTCTAATATAAACATGCCTAATGATACATGAATACACATCTAACAATACATGAATCCACGACACGGGCACAACCATCCGAATAGAAGTGATAATGTGCATGGATCAACGGTATGGATCATATATATGGACCCATAGTATGTCAAAACCATCTGTATAATAATGAATAACTCACAACTCCATGTAACTTGGATTTTATTAGATGGAATCTAGGGTCTTGAGCTCTGTCTTGATTCGATCAATGTACAAATTCTAGCATGTGGATAGATGTATCGAAGTCGAACATGATAGAAAACCACCTGATTACCAGTCAATGATGTAAACCATTAACATGCATGAGAGAAACCACCAATAATGACAATGGTTCTCAAGGTACAATCAACACAATCTACGAGTGTGAGTAATGAAGTTGAATTTGAACACCCATAGAATCATTCGATCAAAGGCCAATGATGTAAACCTATCGTTGAATGTGAAGAACTTGCCATTAAGGCATGAAATCTTGAAGGTACTGGAAGGGAGTTTCTAGATCATCTTCCTGGATAATGAGCTAAAGTCGATAGGAAGTGATCTGTCGAAGGAGGGCCATAATGTATCCCACATCATCGACACTCTACAAATTATGTAGTAGAGTAGGTAAGTTTGGTTCAGGACCATGGCAAAAAAGTCAGACAATGTATAAGGGATGAAAAATTGTAGATGAGACTTCTCTTGAATATATCGGTGACATGAATCTGGAGTTTGGCAACATTTGACTCAACATGGGATTAGAGATCATGATGACAAAGTAGTATAATCAGATGAGATGCAAAATGGATTTCCCTAATCCAGGAAGGCAAGTGATGAAGTGAGGATAACCCAAACCCAACACGAGCAACATATAAGTGTCATGTTCAAGAGCGACATGTTGCCTTTACACAAAATACAAGAGATGTTCACTTTCATTCCACCCCACTATTTCTAGTGAGTACCCCATTATTTTTTATTACAAGCTTGAAGGGGATAGATTATGCTTTCCATATAGTTCATCCTTCATATGAATCCATCCTAGTGAGTTTAACGACCCCTAGGAAGGAGAAACTTGGTATCATCATGGTGACAAGTCTTGCATCGTTTAGGTTTTACAAGACCGAAGGAGGGGTAACTCGACATCTTTTTCATGTTTAGAGAGTTTGAAAAATAGGCAAAAAATAAAACTCCAAAGGTCCCTTTTGTAAATAGTCTCTTGAATTCGAAAATGTAGAAAACTATATCCAAGATAACTACTTAGCCATGTTCGACTAATGTATTCCTTTTTCGTACAATAGTCTATCTCGGTCAAAAAATGGGCTAAACTTATACTGAGTAGATGCCATCTCATTTACTTTAACAAGTTTGAAATGACAAGTGCTCTACAATATTTTCATGTTTCGAGAGTCAGAAAGAGCTTAAAGATGACTCCAGGGGGTTGCTTTTTCATTCATTTTTGACAAGTCCAAAAAAGTGATAAAATAAAACTTGTTGAATGAGTCATAATTAATCATTGTCACCATGTACCATGACCTCATGCTACACAAGTAAAAAAAACATTACCCATTTCGAGGAAAAATACTAAAATATAATTTAAATATGTCCTAATTTGTTAAAAATATATTTCAAAAACCTATAAAATATCAAAAAAGTAAAACTGTTTTACCATTTTGCAAACCAGAGAGAATTTTTACCCTCTTTTATCTCGATCTTTAGGCAAGGAGTACGATCAATCCCGGATGCCATTCATCAAGACGTTTGCTGCATGTAAGAGATCTATCCCTTCCTTTCAATTTAGTTGTAATTTCATGCATTTTCATCCATATATTAGGTTATAAGGAGAGCTTAACAAAATTTTATGTGGAGGGCAATCAATTTACCATCAGACCCGCACTATTCAACTTGTGGCCAACTATGGTAGCACCGTGGAAGCGTGGAAAAATATACAGACAGATGCGTTGGTGCAAAGTTGCAAAATTTTTGGAAAATTCTCCATGTTTAATGATTTGTTTCCAGATTCGTTTCCATAGAAACTCATGAAATGTTGTTTTATGGATGTTCCACAGGTTAATCAACCAAAAATGGCAATTGAATGGAAAGAAAGAGGAAACGAAGCTAAATACCATCAAGCAACCCAAGACCCAATTGCATTGTTGCCCTTCGAGAATTTGGGTTACTGAAATTCTTTCAGATTCATGGGATTAGGATCTAGGTTGAGTTACTGCAGCATTTGATTGGTTGGTGGGATGCTGACCACCAACTCTTTATGATTGGAGACCAAGAACTTGAGATAGATGTCACATATATCTATTTCATTGTAGGTTTGTCTAGAAGGGGACAATGAATTTAGCTGTTCGGTTCTCGTACTGGAGGGGAAAGTATGAATATGCTGATTGCGAGACATTTCCCAGGCACTCAGAAAACTCAGAGTGGGAAGATAGACATAAATACCATCACAAATCTCATGCTAAGAATAATTATCCATACCATGGCCTGAATAGTTGGGGCTTAGGATTTGCATGAAGCAACAAAGTCTCATTTTTAGTATGCCATTGATTGTCTAAGCCCCACAGTTTTTGACTGGTGTGAGGGATTTTTGGTCAACATGAAGATCCAACTCACGAAATGCAAGTTAGGAAAGCTGAAATGGATTCATCTTGGTGATGTTGTTCTTGGAACATGCACCATTGTTTTGATATCAGTGGATGGAAGTGGATGCACCAATGCCCAGAGATCCATGGTTTATGAGGTGGGGTCAACTGATGCCTCGACATGGAGGTGGTCAGTGAATGTCATATCCCCCAACATTTTTTAAATGGATGTGACAACAACTAATCATAGTAGATGATTAGGTGTACTCTGGCATGAATTTCTGGGGAGATCTCGACCTTCCACTTCCACCTGGTACACAATGGATCGATGCAAGTAAAAACTAGTTTTTAAAGTTTTTGATTTCTTATATATATGTGTACTGAGATTTGAGACTTGCGATTTTTGTAGATTTTGGACTAGAGAGACCTCCATGGGTTTCTACGATAGCCAAGTGAGTGGCATGACAAATAGACTATGCTCCTTATGAGGAGGGAGTTGACCCGATCGTAGAGGTGGAATGTAACCTGGAAGTCTTGACAAGAGGCATTCTAGAATACGCATCTATTCATGAGGTGCCACTGCAATATCAGAGGCATACTATAGGGGTGCCCGCTAGACTGCATCAGTTGTTGAACTGAGTCATTAAAACTGTTTCATGCTATCATGAGCACCATGTTGGTGGATAGCTGTCTCTGATATTTATTTTCCGCACTTATGTAGGCTTGAGAATCCATGTGTCTCAGAACACAATTTTTGACATTTTGATGTAATAATTTTTTTTGCAAACACTCTCTCTATATATATATATATACATGTTTTCCTGTTATATTCACTATGTAATGGTTTTTGTTTTACATAAATTGCATAGTTCTATCTAATACACAATTAGCCAATGTATTTGTTAATGTGTTCAAACGTCTTAGAATATTTTGATAGGTTATATAATCAAAGTCTCGTTCCAAGAGATGAACTCGCAAATACATTCTCAAAATATGAGGGTTTTGAACTAAATATTGTCTGTTAAGTTTTAGTACAATGAGCTGTGAATCGAGATTAACGACTAATTCTTTAATGCCAAGAGTGATAGCTTCTGAAAAAATCTCGATAACCGCACTATATTTAGAAATTTAATTAGTAGTACAACCCAATCATATGCCTTGTAAATTCACTAACTCACCATTAGGGTCATAGATTACTCATGCAGTAAAAGATAAAATCTGTGTACTACGACAAGCTCCATCAGCAAAACCGACATAAAGGTTCGATGATACCTACAAACCAAGTAAAACATGTGGTAAGAAGAGGAAAACACATTTGCAAAAGAAAACAAACACATCAAAATTGACTGCACACTAATGAAAAACAAACTAATGTACAAATTATTTACACGAAATAGCGCATAATACTTTCAGAAGGAGTCCATTTCAAGACTTGGGTAATTGATCAAGAGAGAGTAAAACTATAGTTTCACCATAGACATGACATGTAAGCATCAACTTGGCCAATTAATGGAATGATACACATAAATGACAATGCCCCCATACCCCCTGGGCGAGTGAGGGTTATGAGTAAGAAAATCAATGCCCCATTGCAAAAATGGGTGAACGATAAAGACTCGGTGAAAAAGTCTCATGAAGGAGGATGCTAAAAGCTTAAGCTCATTGCGAGAAAATGTTTCCCCAAGTGAAATATTTTGAAAATCTCAGGTTGCACTGAGATGTCACTGAGCAAGGTAGCCAAAATGTTTCCCATGCTTCCTTCATACAACACTTCATGAACCAATAGGTGTCTGAAGTGGATGAGTCGGTACATCAGAAACAAGGGTTTCTAGATAAGAATAAATCTCACCAAGGCTCGGTAGAAATGAGTAATGATGATGGACATCATTCCATGGAGTTTCCTCGAGAGACATAACTTCTGTGATACTCTCATCAATTGGAAATGTCTTATTCAAAGGATCTGGAGAATCTCAAAAACCGAGCCAAGGAGATTGCGAATATGCATCTAGAATCATACTGAAATGATCATGAATTTTAGAAGTTTCCACAAAAGCTGAAACGACAGCCTGATATGCCTGATCTATGAGGTTAAGCGGCATAACATCACCAAAATTGTCAATTTTATTCGGACAGGGAATGAACCAAGGATTGTGATGATTCAAGATCATATTAATTGAAGCGATTTTCGAAGGCAGAAGGGAAAAAGTTCCCATAAGGGAATAGTATTTAAAAAGACCAGCTCCAACACTCTCATAAGGGATATAAGTATTCCCAACATATGACACATCACCATTTTAGGAGTTGGAAGAGAAAAAGGCGAGCTGATCAACAGTGACTATTTTCCCCTGATGAGGAAAACATAGCACACAAAATAGAGTAGAAACCATGCAAAACATTGCATGGGTCTAGCTACGACCAAGCAGAAGATTATAATTGAGATTGGCATCGACAACTTCTACTTCCAGGTTAATAGTTTTTCCTTCCAATTGAATTGGTAAGTCATTGAAAATACCATATGGATGGGAACCTCTATCATCGAAAGCTTCCAATGTATTAGGGGACTGGTTGAGAGGTGGAGAGCCAATAAATTTCCAACATGAAAGGGACATGATGCAAGTAGAAACACCCTCATCAATAAGAGTACTATGAATAGTCTTCCCTTTGATAGCAACTTGTATAAGAAAGGAAAGTTGATGTGGGAGATGAGGAACGTGGTTTTCTAGATCAAAAGTAATCAGAGTCAAATCAGTAGGATCAATCCATCCTATGGAGGATAGTAATGCTTTTCTTTGCGATGGACAAGTCTGGAGGACTTCCAAAGCTGACATCGTCGAAGGCCCTTGAGATAAATCTTCCACAATATTATAATGTTGAGCAACTCATACATTCAGATTATATGAGGACTTCCGAAGAACACCTTTGGGAAGTGGTTGAAGAATGGAATCATTACTAGGTCGTTCAATATGAAGAGGACCATAATTGGGCAGAGACGAAGTAGAAGGCGTATTAGTGGCATTGTTTTCTACAACCGATTTGGTAGGAGTCTAATAATCTTTTGATCAAGTAGAAACAGATACACATGCTATACCACTCATAAAAACTTGATATCCTAAAGATGTAGAGGATTGAGGTTGGTCTACTAGTGAAGTCTGCTATGACGGAAAGGGTTCTTTCAACATGGCCGATGTCCCTGGGGTGCCTTTTAATAGCTGAATAACCTTAGCATGGAGGGGAAATCCTTGGTATAATGGTCTTCGTGACGTATAAGACAAGAATATTTTGGCTTGAGTTTGGATGCATCATCAATCGATGATTTAGGAGAATCCTGTTTAGGGGTATCAAGTTTAGCCTTAATTTTACCCTTGTTTTTTCCTTTCAAGTATTTGTTTGTTGTGGTAGATTGGACAACATTAACCTCAAAAGTTTTATCAATATTTTTTGGAGTATTCAAAGGAGGAGAAGGTGTAGTAGCCGGAACATATTTCTACTTCATAGAAGCAGAAGAAGCATTACTACAAGTTTGAGCTACTGACCTAATAATACCATCAATGGGTAGTGTCTCTCCAGGTTTAGAAGATGTTGTTTCAGTTGAGGTCAAGGAGCATAAGGTAAGAGATAATAAAGCATGCCAAATTGCGAATATGCCAAATCTAGATTTTGAGCACATGTGATGGCTTGTTCTTTAGTCACATAGCCACCCATAACTATGTCTTTGGTGATTTGATGAACAAATGACTTAGTAAACCATTCAGTTAAAAGCTCATGAGGGATTTAGAACTTAATAAGACGACATTAACTTCTCCATTCATGGATGTGATTGGAGATGTGAGTAGCAGTTGTCTGTTTCAAATATGTTATGATATGGGTACCAATTTCATATCAAACTGGTAGCTGGAAGTGAGTAAGAAAAGCCATAGCGAAAGTGTTGAAATATTGAAAGGCACCTCAAAGTAACTCGATGTACCATTTGGCAGTAGCACCCATGAGGGTTTGCTGGAAAAGACACAATTGAATAAAATCATTGACCCAAGAGTTGGATGAACACCATAAATGGTAGGTCATGACATGAGCTTGGGGGTATTCTCCAAAATTTCCTTCAAATTTTGGACAATCGCTAGGAATTTTGGTAGGGACCGGAGGCCAATACAGTGAATGAAGTATTGGGTTGTTTGTGAGCCTTGACATGTCCAGTAACTCCAATGTAGCTAAAAACAACAATTGAGGATTAAAAGGCATGAAAGGCATTTGATAAGGTCTAGATTGAGGATTCCAACCTTGTTGGTACTGTTTCCCCCCCATAGTGGCAGATTTTGACCATAGGGATTTTGATACTACCCCCACTGGGAGGAATTGTGACCATAGAAAGGCTGAGTTTTCCCCCACAGAGGTGGGTTTTGACCCGGAAAAGTTTGATATTGACTTGACACAAGCCGTTGAAAACCATAAGGGGGATAGAATACCCATGAAGAGTATTGAGTATAGGGTTGTTGATGCAATGATTGACCTTGATGATACAATGATTGACCTTGTTGCTGAAATGGTTGACCCTATTGATACAAGGGTTGACCTTGTTGCTACAATGGTTGACCTTTCTACTGCAATGGTTCACCTTGTTGTTGTAATGGTTGCCATTTCTGCTGCAATGGTTGCCCTTGCTGCTGCAATGGTTGTTGATAAGGTCCTTGCTGCATGTAAGATCCTTGTTGTACAAAAGGTCCTTGTTTCTAATAGGTTCCTTGTGGAATTTGATAGGTTCCTTATTGTTGCAATTAGCCTTGTTGTAAAGAATTACTAGCTCCTAAAGGATAATTCCATAAGAAGACTGAAACTAACTAGATGACCCAAATGAGGGATTAGGACCAAAATTCATTTGGGCTCCTGCCTATTGATTGAAAGGTGGATTTTGAGGCTGCTAAGAACCATAAGGAGGGTACAATTGTTGGTAAGGTATTTGAGGTAAAAGAGGCTGCTAATAAGGAATTTGACTAGATCCAGATGGAATGGAGGTTCCAATAGGACAAAGGAATACTACCAACAGACGTGAGTTTGGGATCCACTCACATAGGTTCCACCAGAGACCTCTCATATTCCTAATGTGACCTCTCATATCCCTGTGCAAATTGCCATTTCTTCAGTTCCAATTCAACCCACTATTTCGACACACCAATTACCTTCGTTCCAACTTACAATCTCGGTACAACCGACAATTTCGGTTAATGCATCTGTAAGTTCCTCAATTACCCCATCAAGTGGACAAAATATGCCACCACCTCATTCGCAGAATGGGGGGAAATTTCCAAATATCCCTCTTGTCTCAAGTGGAGCCCATGTGACTGGATCACAACCTCACATGGTTGGAGTGAGTCAACCTATTAGTAGTATTCCTAATCCTGTTGAATCATCTATTCCAATTGGAGCAAGTAATTCCCAGTATCGACAACCTTATTAGACCCAGATACTCCACCAACAATCTTATGTTCCATATGGTTCACTGGCACTTCAAAATCCACCTTATATTCCACAAGTAGGTCCTCATATGCAACCTGGTCAAATCCTATTCCTAATGCATATGGTCAATTCCAAATTGGAACTTATCAGTACCAACAAGGAATTCCACAAGGAACTATTAAAAAAAAACCCTTGCAACAGCAGGGGCAACCTTTGTAGCAGTTTCAACAACCTTTGTAGCAACAAACACAATTTTTCCAACAACTGAATCAACCCTTGTATCTCCAAGGTTAACCATTGCAGCAACAAGGTCAACCCTTGTAGCAACAAAGCGAACCTTTATATCAACAAGGTAAAACCTTGTAGCCATAAGGCCAACCCCTGCAACAGCAGGGCCAACAGTTTTATCACCAAGGTCAGCAGTTGCAATAGCAACCTTACAATCCATATGCCGCGCATATTTTTTATCCACCTTATGGTTCTCAATGGCTTATGACAGGTCAATATCAACCTTACCCTGGACAAAACCGACCTTTGTGGGGGAAGAATCCACCTTGCTGTCAGGGTACCCCTTAGTGGGGGAAAAATCAAGCTCCTTATAGTCAAAATCTTCCACTTTGGGGCCAAAACCCTTACCAACAAGGACAGAATCTGCAAACTAGGCCTTACATGCCTTTCAACCCGCAATTTCCATTTCTAGCGATGCAAGAACGATCATATGTCTTAAGGCTCACTAATGATGCAATACTTCATTCCCCTTATTGGCCTATGATTCCCACTAAGATTCCTAGCGATTGCCCAAAATTCGAAGGAAAAGCTAAAGAAGACCCTCAGGCCCATGCGATGACTTATCACTTATGGTGTTCTTTCAATTCCTACGTTGACGAATCTGTTCGTCTACGTCTCTTTCAGCGAACATTGAAAGATGCTGCCATGAAATGGTAGACCGAGTTACCTAGAGGTACCTATTTAGACTTCAATTCTTTTTCCACGGCCTTCCTCACTCACTTCCAGTTGCTGGTTCGTTATGAAACTACTACCCATATGATTACATCTTTGAAACGAGATATTTCTTACCACATATTCGATCACATCCATGAGTGGAGACGTCAGCGTCACCTCATCAAGTTTGAAATACCTAATGAGTTGTTAACTGAATGGTTTAACAAATCATTCGTCAACAAAATCGCTGCAGACATAGCAATGGGAGGTTGTGTTACTGAAGATCAAGTCATTGCATGTGCCCAATATTTAGATTTGGTATATTCCTAATCTGGCACGTTATATGAAATCTTTCTTCATGCTCCAAGGCAATCTTCAGATCTAACATCTTCGAAGTCTTCGGGCGTACTGCATATCGATGGTATTATTGGATCACTATCCCAAACTTCCAATAAAGCTTCTTCGAAGCAAAAATCATCTATAATAGTGCATCCAATCCTCCTTCGAAATCCTCTTCGAATCCTGGTAAAACCTCTGAGGTTAATTGCATTCAATCTACCGCGACACATAAATCCTCAAAAGGTAAAAATAAGGGTGAAGGTAAAGCAAAATTTGATACCCCAAAACAGGATCCTTCTAAGCCATCTACTGATGATGCCTCCAAACACAAGCCTAAGTATCCTTGCCTCATTTGTGAGGAAGATCACTATACCAAGGATTGTCCCCATCGTGCGAAAGTTGGTCGCTTTTTGAAAGGGATGCCAACTGTACTGAAAGAGCCATTTCCATCACATCAGACCCAGTTGGTAGAACAACCACAATCCTATACCTCTTTAGATTCTCAAGTTTACATGAGTGGGACAATACCTATTTCTGTTGCCACCCAGTCAAAATATTATCAAACTCCTCAAAAGCAAACAATGGAAAAGGAAGCCACTGATACACCTTCTACTTCTGCTCCACCTAGTTTTGGTCCTGTTCATATCTAGAGACCTAATAATGAATCTATCATTCGACTGCCTCCTAAAGGTGTGCTTTGGAAGTCGTCTTATAATCCAAACACTAGAGCTTCTCAACATTACAATATTGTCGAAGATCTGGCTCAAGCGCCTTGAATGATGTCTGCCTTGGAAGTTCTCCAAACTTGTCCAAGGCAGTGGAAATCATTATTATCTGCTATAGGAGGAATCAATCCCTTAGATTTGAATTTGATCACTTTTGATCTAGAAAACCATTTCCTCATCTTCCCCATCAAATTGCGTTTTTAATTCAAGTCATTATAAAAGGAAAGATGATTCATCGGATTGTCATTGATGAGGGTGCTTCCACCTGCATCATGTATATTTCCTATCGGAAGGCCATCGACTCTCCACCTCTCAATCATTCTTCGAATATCTCAGAAGCCTTTGATGGTAGAGAATCTCATCCTTGTGGTATTCTCACAAGTTTTCCCATCACATTGGAAGGGAAAACTGTCGAATTGGAAGTAGAAGCCATAGATGAAAACATAAATTACAACCTTCTACTTGGATGTGGTTGGATCATTCCATGTTTTGTGTGGTTTCATCTTTGGTCCATGTGCTCCATTTACCTCTTGAAAGGAAAATCGTCATCGTTGATCAATTGGTCTTTTTCTCTTTTGGTTCTTCAAATGGTGATGTCCCATATGTGGGAAATACTGATATTACCTATGAGAGTGCAGGGGAAAGTATTTTCAAAGATTTTGCTTTAATGGGAATTTTTTTTCTCCCACCTTCACATGTCGCTTCAGTCAACATGATCTCAACCTCAAGTGATCCATGGATCATCCCTACTCCGGATTAGGTTGATTCTTTTGGTGATGCTATGGCGCTAAGTCCTTTAGAAAAATCTTATCAAGAAGTTATTTTGGCTTCAGCAGCTACTGCTGAAAGTCATACTATTCTTAATATGCACTTGGACATGTATTCACAATCTCCTTGGCTTGGTTTTTGGAATTCTCCGGATCCTTTGAATGAGATATTTCCAAACAATGAGAGTATTGTTCAGATCAATTCTCTTGACGAAAATCCCTAGAATGATGCTCATCATCATTCCTCGTTTCTTCGAAGTCTTAGTGAGATTTATTCATGTCTTGCGACTTTTGTTTCTCATAACTCGACGCATCCACTTCAAACACCTATTTTGGTGCATGGAGTTCTATCCAAAGGTAATATGGGAAATATTAATGTTACCATGCCAATTGACATTTCCATTAAACCTGGGATTGTCAAGAACATCCAAATCGAGGTTTCCTATTCTCCCAAAGAGATCAGGGTTTACACTGACCTTTTTAAAGAGTTTCATGATGTCTTTGGTTGGTCGTATGAGGAAATGCCTAGTATCGATCCAACTATAGTGGTGCACGTAGTACCTACTTATCCTAATGCGAAGCCCATTCGTCAATGGCTCCATCCGATGCATCCTAGAAAGGTTGCTGCTATTAAGGGAGAAGTTGAAAAAATTCTAAAGACTGGTTTTATTTACCCCATCCCATTGACAAACTGGGTTTCCAATATCGTACCCATCTCTAAAAAGTAGGGAACAATTTAATTTTGTGTTGATTACCGCTATATCAACTCAACATGTCATAAAGACAATTATCCCACTCCCTTTATTGATCAGATCATTGATGAGTGTGGTGGGAGTGAGATCTTTTCTTTTATGGATGATTTTTCTGGGTATAGCCAGATTAACATATTACCCACTGATTAATACAAAACTGCTTTCATCTGTCCATGGGGGACTTTTGCTTATAAGAAGCTCCCTTTCAGTCTAAAAAATGCTGGTGCTACCTTCCATAGAGTGATGTCATATGCCCTTCATGATATTAAACACATTGTTCAACCTTATTTAGACAGTTTACCAACTCATTCTGCTAAGCATCGTGACCATCCGGACCACCTTTGCGCAATCTTTCTACATTGCTGACACCATAATATTCGTCTTAATCCACATAAATGTGTATTCTGCATTGAATTTGGTTGACTCTTGGGTTTTTTTGTGTCTAAAGAAGGCATCTGAATAAATCCTCTGAAAATGGAGGCTATTTTAAATCTACCCCCTTCCTTCATCCATGTACCAATTGCAGAGTTTTCAAGGGAAGGCCAATTTTCTTTATCGTTTTGTCCCTACTTATGTTGAGCTTTCCAACTGATTTAATCACTTTCTTAAGAAGGGGATCCCATTTATTTGGGATGAAATCGCTCAAAAATCTTTCGATGCTCTAAAGAAAACACTCATTAGTGCTCCTTTATTGCATCCCCTCGATTACCACTGCGATTATTTCTGGTACTTGGCCTTAACTGACAATACTATTACAATGGTACTAATCTAGGACGATGAAGATGGAAATGAACACAAGGTTTATTATTTGAGTCAAAACCTTATTGACACAAAAACCCGATATGCTCATGTCAAGAAGCTTGCCTTGGCAGTGGTCCATGCTGTCCAATGATTTAGCCATTATATTCTTTTATGGAAAACCACAGTGATTTCTGATTGTAACCGCATGACTATATTCTAACCTATCAGTTTCTTGGGGGGAAATTCTTTAAATGGATCATTATCTTGCAAGAATTTTATTTGGAGTTTAAAACTGCCAAATCAAAGAAGTCACTAGTTTTTGTCGAATTGATCTGCCCTTCCTTCTACAAATACCTCCACTGATTTTACTGAGTAGATTCCTGATGACACCTTGTTTCTCATCAGTAATCTTGACCCATGGTACAAAGATATTATTGTTTATGTTCAGAACCAAACTTTTTGATCTGAGTTGTCTCGATCTGACCATCGCTGCATCTGACATCAGTCTCAACCTTATCGCATTATTGGTGATATGTTGTACTGAGTTGGTATTGATTATGTTCTTCGCGTATGTTTAACACTTGAAGAGGGAAAACAAGTCCTAAATGAATACCACTCCGAGGCATGTGGTGGTCACATGTCAGGCTATGGCACTGCTCAGAAGATCCTTTACGCTGGTTATTTCTGGCCTTCTATCTTCAAAGATTATGTTTTGGTAGTTCAAAAGTGCCATGATACTAGATATATAACCATAAATAGCGCACCTCGCCAACACCCTTACAACCAATTGTTATCGTAGGCCCATTCGATAAATGGGGAATTTAATTCATGACCTGTAACCCTTGCTCAGCCGGGTGGCTTGGCTATATCATCATCACCATCGACTATTTTACTAAATGGGCCAAGGCAATGCCAACATATAATGATGATGGTACAACTGCTACTCAGTTACTCTTTCACCATGTCATAGCCCATTTTGGTGTTCCTCAAGCCATTGTCACTGATCACGGATTCCATTTTTGTCAATACATGATGGCAGAGCTTACTGCTCAATTGGGTCTATGTCATGACAAATCAACTCCTTACTACCCACAGGCAAATAGCTAAGTTGAAGCAGTTAATAAAGTCTTAGTTACTATGCTTCAACGTACCATTGGGAAGCATAAAAAATATTGGCATCTCATGTTATTTTTGAATCTTTGGGTTTACTTAACCTCGAATAAGACAACCAATGGTTTCATTCCATTCTAGTTGGTATATAGTTTGGAGGTGACACTCTTTATCGAGTGTGAAATTCCTTCGTTAAAACTAGCTATCGAACTACTCCCTGATACCTCAACTAAAGAGGAACGTTTACTTTATCTCGAGAGGCTTGATGAAACCCGTCATATTGTTGTGATGGTTATTGAAGCACATAAAAAAACGAGTTAAAGCTCATTATGATTAAACTATTTCTCCTTGAGTTTTCGCTGAAGGTGACTTGGTCTTGTTGTACGACCAAGACAACAATAAGTTGGGAGCTGGGAAGTTCGAACCTATGTGGCATGGGCCATAAATTGTTAAACATGTTTTGCAAAAAGGCACCTATGAGTTGGTTGACTACAAAGGTAATGCATTAACACAAGCCTACAATGGGATTTACCTGATAAAGTATTATGCATGATTTCTATATGATTATTTTAGTACATTAGTGTGTGAATTCATTAGTGTGAATTTTGAAATTTTGTTGTCATCAAATCATTATGTCAGTTTTGTTGATGATGCTTGTCATAGCACACATAACTTATCTTTTGCAGCTTGGGCACTCTTCGCCCCTAATGGAGAGTTGATCAATTTACAAGGTGTTTGACTGGGACAAACAACTAATAATATTTGCAAGTACAGTGCAGTTATTGAACTGTTTTCAGAAGAAGTTGCTCTCGAAATCAGAAATTTTGTTGTTAAGTTAGATTCATAACTCGTTGTGCTACAATTAAATGGTCATTATTCAGTAAGAAATCCACAAATTTTGCGCATGTATCTACGTGTTCAATTACTAGAAAGAAACTTTGATTATATTACATATCAACACATTCCACGAAATTTGAATACATTAATAGATGCATTAGAAAATTACGTTTTAAATAGACATTTGCATCACTTGTAAAAAAAGAACACATCATCATGATATATGAACACATAAGTAGACAATAGAAACATGCATATGTATATGTGTATATATATATATATAGAGTCTGTCAAAGTTTGTTATGTCAAAATCTCAAAAAATAGTGTTTTGAGACACACAACTTTAAAAGCCTACAACAATGCAGATAATACGACTAGGAATAGGCTATCCACCAACATGATGTTCGTGATAGCATGAGACAACTCTAATCACTTGGCCTAACAACTGACAAAGTCCTACGTATACTCTCACTTTGTGCCTCTGGTAGCGCAGTGGCATGTCATCTATAATAGCTTACTCTGGAATCCATCGAGTAAGGACTTCCAGGTTCTACTCCATCTCCACTATAGGGTCTACTCCTTTCTTGTATGAAGCTTCTTCTTCTACTTGAAATGCTACTCTTTGAGCTATCAGAGACATTGCGGGAGGTCTTTTTGATCCCACAACTAAAAAATTATCATAATTAAACTCTCAAATACACTTCAAAAAAAATCATAAAACTTGAAAAATTCCAAAAAACAAGTTTTTACCTACATCGGTCCATTGTGCATCAGGTGGTAGAGGAAGGTCTGGGTCTCCTTTGAAGCCTGTGCTCGCATACGCATAGGCATCTTCCACGATTAGCTGTTGGCGTAACCAAACAAAGAATGGCGGAGGGAAATGCATCCATTGACCTCCTCCACCTCGAGGCATAATCTCACTCCATTTGAGTAACCTTGGATCTCTCGAAGCTGGATTGTCCACCTCTACCCACTAATAACAAAATAGATGAACACACTCTGAGAAGAATGTGACTAAGATTGATCCAAACTCAAACTTCTTCAAGCATCCTATTTTTCACTTGGTCAACTATATTTTCATGTTAACCAACGATCCTTCGCACCAATTAAATACAGTTGGAGTGAGATAGTCCACTGCTTATTGGAACTGAGATTTCATTGCCTCATGCAATGCCTGAGCCCTAGTTATACATGCCATGGTATGTAGAATATTCCTCAAGGGAATGTTGTCGATGGTTTCTATCTTAAACTTTTCACTCACGATCATTTTTTCACCCAGGAAATGCCTTTTGATAAGGGTATTAGTGCTCTCTCCTCTAGTACGAGCTCCAAAGAGTTGGACCCTCTCTCCTCCCTTGGACAATTTAGTGATGAAATAGATGTTAGATACCTCTAGTTCCAGTTCTTTATCTCCAATGATGAAGATATCGTGACTAAAATCCCATAATCCTATGAGATATTTTAGCAGCTCATTTTGAGCTTTGAGTCCATGGGTTTGAAGGAACTTAAGCAACCCACAATCCCTCAAAGCATCAACACATGCTTCACTTTGGGCAGCTTGATGGTATTCCACCTCATGGCCTCTCTCTTTCCATTCTATGGCCATATCCGTTGAAATCTCTTGCAAATAATCCATAAACAATATTTAGAAGCCTTTCCATGGATTGAAATTTCGAAAAAATTGATTAAGACATGGTATTTCTCATTTCATTTTTCACTATGCACCCAACATGACTGTTCAAATTATTTTCGCACTAGCAGTGCGAGGGTCTTTTGGGCTAAAGGGTGATCAACGCAGATCTGATGACCAGACTCGTGCTGATTGCCACCGATAATAAAAACAAAAAATCCTCCTCTTAAATGATAAAAAATTCTATGAAATGACTGAAAAATGGTATGAAAAGAAATAGAAAGGGAAGAGCTCTTACTTGCAATTGACGGTTCGCGAAATGGTGCCCTAGATCTGCCACACCACTTGCT
Organism: Pinus taeda; assembly: GCA_000404065.3. Lineage (NCBI taxonomy): Eukaryota > Viridiplantae > Streptophyta > Pinopsida > Pinales > Pinaceae > Pinus > Pinus taeda. The sequence goes on from APFE030942976.1 coordinate 37,077, forward strand.
TGAAGAATTAGAGAAAATAGGGTAAAATACACTCTCCAAATTACTCAAAGTGAAATGGTAAAATGTTCTTTTACTTTTTGTCTATTTATAAGTTTTCAAATACATTTTACCAATATTTTATTATTTTTCTTGATATTGGTGATGTGTGGTTGTCTTTATGTAGTTACAGGATCTTTTGGTGGTGAAAATGATCATTTTTGACCGATTCACCGAGTCTTTTAATCTCTTTTTTGGATTCGTTAAAAATAAACGAAAAAGGAACCCCAATGGAGTCATCTTTAAGTTATTTTCTGACTCTCGAAAGATGAAAATATCGCTGAGTACTTGTCTTTTTGAACTCATTAAATTAAATGAATTGACGTTGTCTTGGTATACATTTACCCCTTTTTCAGGTTTGGATTGACTATTTATGAAAAAGGAACACCTTGGTAGACATGGTCAAGACGTTCTCTTGAATATTGTTTTCTACCTTTTCGGGTTCGAGAGACAAATTATGAAAAGGGACCTGATGGAGTTTTTTTTTCGTCTCTTTTTCAAACTCTCTAAATATGAAAAATACACTAAGTTAATCTTTCGTTGGAATCATAAAAATTAAACGATGAAAGACCTGTCACCATGATGAGATTGAGTTTCTCCTTCCTAGGACTCATAAAACTTACTAGGATGGATTCATTCGAAGAATGAACTTATACGACAAGCATATGCTATCCCCTTCAAGCCTGTGATTAAAAATAATTGGGGTAGTCACTAGAAATAGTGGGGAAAAATTTAAAGTGAAACATCTCTTGTATAGGCAGCATGTCACTCTTGAACATGACACTCATCTATTTTTCATGTCAGGTTTGGGATATCCTCACTCAGTCACTTGTCCTTTTGGGTTTGGGTGATCCATTTTTCCTTTCATCTGACTATTCCACTTCGTCATCATGACCCTTTGTCCTATGTTGAGTGAAATGCTGCAACACTCAGGAGTTGTGTCGTCGATATGTTCAAGAGAAGTCCTATTTGCAGTTTACTACCTATACATTATCTGACCTTTTGCCACAATCCTGGATCATACTCATTTTTTGTAATTTATTCCTTGTTTCGTGTCGATGATGAGGGAATCCTTATGGCCCTCCTTCAACAGGTCACTTCATGTCGACTTCAGCACAATATCTAGGAAGATGACTTAGAAACTCCCTTTCAGTACCTTAGATCTTGCATGCCTTAATGACAAATTCCTCGCATTCGAAGACAGGTTTTTAGCATTGGCCTTCGTTCGGATGATTCCACGAGTGTTCGACTTCAAATTCATTTTCACATTCATGAATTGTATTATTGTACCTTGAGAGCCATTGTCATTATTGGTGGTTTCTCTTGTGCTTATTAACAATTCACATCATTGGTAGGTAATCAGGTGGTTTTCTAGCATGTTCAACTTCAACACATTCATTCGCATGTTAGAATTCGTGCTTTGATTGGGTTAGGGTGGAGCACAAGACCTTGAGTTTTGTCTGATATGACTCAGGCTGCGTGGAGATATGTATTATTCATGATTGTATACATGTTTCCTCTATATGAATGGTTGTGACCATATCATGGGACCTTATATCTATGATGATGATGATCCTTCTATATTGGGTGGCTGCGTCCATACCATGGATCTCAGACTTCCAAGCGATCCTTTTCATTTAGATGGTTGTGCCCATACCATAGATATTTTCACATGGTCCTTTCTATCCAGATGGTTGCGTCCATACCATGGATTCATGTTTTGATATATATGACAAAGGTATAAGATATGTATATGTATATGCATCCTTGATTTGCAAGTCTCCTGACAGTGTTTGTTCTAGTGCTTGTAATAGCTCGTAAAGAATCTCAGCCATCACTCCTTGTTTTTCCTTCATGCTTTAGGGGGCATTTGCTACATAATATTTTTTCACACCTCCTGCACTTTCCTGTCTCATACCCCATAGTGCAAAAACCTTGACAACTATCCAATGTAGCTATCTTGATATGCAGTGCAGAGCCTCCCTGAAGAACTAATAAAAATTTACCTTGAGCCTTTCCCGAGAAAAATGAGCTCAAAACCCTAATTTTTGGGTCAGTGCAACTATTACACTGCCCTCTTGTGCTGATGGCAGGTTGCACCATATGAGCCTCGCGCTGCTATTGCAGATTTGGCCTGGATAATTGTGTTGATCCCTAACAAGCAAGTTTTCCTAAAGAGGAGGAGAAGCTTCGTGATCTAGAGGCTTCCAAAATGATGAGCTGGATGATGTTTGTTGTGGATGTGGTCAAATTCTCCCAATATTACCCTTTGATCTTATCACTATGAGATTCCTCCTTGATATGCGGACCCTCCCCTATCTTTGGTGAGATCCTAACTCCCTCTCCCTGCCTATATGTTCATTCCCCTCCATTCCCAAATGGTTGGTCTCTGATTATTTGCACTCTTATGCTAGGATAGTGCCTACATGCTATTCACTTTGGCTTGGAGAAGGAGTGCTTGGAAAGCTTGAACTTGGACTTAGACATTCACTCAAGGAGGGCTACTAACATTAAGGCCTATGTTGTATGCTTCCTCTTCTGTTTATTAATATATACAATTGTTGGTTCACTTTCCATAAATTCTTGTGTCAATGCTTCATTTATCTTAATGCTCCTTTATATGTTAAGTGGATTACGTTTGATTATGCTTGTTGCACTTTTATGCTTTGTTGTGTTTTTGGACTCTTGTGTAGGTATTCAAACACTGTGAGCATCAAGGACTGACCTTGAGGAGAAAGTGATCAAGATCTTCAACAAAGGAGTGCATTATAGCATCAGAGCGAGTTAGGTCCCCTTCCTCTTTTTTTGCTTCAATTGTAATCTAGAAAAGTGTCTTGTAGATTCTCTCGTTTGTTGCTAGACCCACCCATTGGGCTAGAGGGATCATCTTTGTCTGCAAAGAGGATTTACCTAGAAAACAGAGGTACATATGGAGGAGGAGGGTCCCCCTCATGCGATGGGATAGGGTGTGGTACATATTTCTCACTCAATGGAGGAGGTGTAGCCACCATAGAGGTCAAAATAGGAGTTGAAGATCCTATAGGGACATTAACTGTCCCAATCGTGACTGTAGGTTGAATAGGAACCGAAGAAACCACAGTTTGAACAAGAATTTGGGAAGCCACATTTGAAACGAATGGGCCAGTGGTAGGCGTAACGCTAGATGACCATATCAGATGATGATAAAGTGAAGATGCGCTTGGAGTACCTAAAACCAAATGAACAAGAGGGGTATAACCTGACAGGAATAAAGGTTTACTACTTTTAGGTGGTGGATTTGGCCCATTCCCCCTATGATGAGAGGACACATATGGAAAGCCTTCAAGTAGAAAGTGATATTCAGATTCATTGCCAACAACAGGAGTATGGGTGGCTGAGACTCTCAGATGAGGTTCTCGAGGAGAGGTTGTAATCTCACCTTCTGATGCCATTGGTGGAAATAATTGGCGAGGAGGAATCCACAATGAACAAGGAGAAAGCTCCAAAGGTACGATGAGATTATCAAATAGACAATATGGGCTTTGAGGAGATATCACCAAAGGATCGTAAAGTAGATTCGGGGGAAACAATAAGAACTATTGAGAAACCTCAGGACTTTCTGGGTCAAATTATTGAGATGATGACAACGACTCTCAAGGTGGGGGATGAGAAGAAAGGGGTTGAATACTTGGGACAATTCTAAGTTTAAAACCTTGACTTTCAAGTGACTCTAGAATCTCAGGGTGGACTCCTTGTGGTGACCCTTCAGTGCTAGATTGTGAAGGGGATACGTGAGGCAAAGCCGACGGTTTTGCCACGATGACCTTTTCTCAAAAACAAAAGGAGAGGAGGTGATTTATTTGAGCTTCAATTAAAATTGACCATTAATAAGGCATAATAAGGCCAAGGAGAAATTCATGGGTAAGACATGTTATCATGGGCAGTAAATTTAGAACTTAAAAAAAAAAAGTAAATCAAAAAGGGTAATCTACGCAAGAGGGTTTACCAAGTATATGTGAACCACTATATACACCTTAGCCGAAACCAAGGACTTAACGTACGAAGGACAATCTCCCCGAATTCTGTGTTCAGTATATCATGTTTACAAGGTGACCGAATCGGTTACCTGTGGCTAAAGGATAGAAGCCTAGTGGAGTCTCCCAATATATATGCGACAATACGGGGAGCATATGATCCAAAATGGATCTAACATAGACTTCTAAGTCTATGAATTTTCCTCATAGAGGAAAAATGAAAGTCATTGGATGATTTTGAAAATAGTCTCATTTTGTAGATTGTTCCATTCTAAATCCAACGCAATTTGAACGGGCCAAAATAGACTCCGGATGAAGGAGTTATTGTAAAAAGAAGATTTGCCCAATGTCCTTAGAAAAGGAGGCATTTCTTATTAAATTTGGCCTAAGGGTTAATATTAGACTTATAAAAACCTTTGTTAAGTGCTAAACCTTTATAAAGCACATTTTACATTAAAAAGCACGTGGGCAGTCTCGGCCAGGGGGACCCGAAGAAATTATATACAACGAGCTAAAACCTTTGAGTTTCGGAAGGAAGGCAATAAATGGTATTTCAGGCAGGCTCCAGGCAGTAAATGGTATTGGAAGCGTTGAACCTGATTCCAAACACTGGCCGACATGTAGCAGGCTACAGAAGAAAGAAAACCGCTTTTTTGGGTGGGTAATCTCCGCGCAAGTGGGCCACTGGAAAAGACTGTTAGCCGTTAGATTAGAGATCGCGGATCAACGATGGAGATTGAGCAGACTGCTTGATGTTTCAAGTTTAGTGAAAAATGTGGATTAAACGGGGAATCAACGGTCCAAATTAACTGCCAAAATCACACCATAGCTTAAAGACTTACAACGAGCGCTTCCATCGTAGCCGTCAGATGAATAAAAGGGATCAATGGTTGTGCTTAGATTGGCGATCGACGATTGGTGGATTCCCAATATAAAGGGCGTTGACATATGTGACATGTGATTGGGCCGATAGTGATATGCTGATGCGATCGGTGATCGACGATTGGTGAATCCCCAATATAAAGGACCAATGCACATGCAATTGCGATATGCGATAAAGAGCACGGACTCGATAACTTTATAAGTGTGATTTTATATAATTTGAAATTTGGATTTACGGGATTTCTTTTTATTTCCATGTATTTGGGTTCTTGGCCATGTGATTTGCGATACTGCGATAGAATGACAGACCCTTGAGGATTATAGGGGCAATTGCATATATTTTGAATTCCAGTTCATGACTAATGAACATATTTTCGTGCTTTTGCCTGTGTATTTCTGTTATATTGCTATTTTGGGATTAATAGCAGGGGGAAGGCCAAACGACTAGGTTTCCCATGCTTGCCGGTTCATGCCAATTGTAAACTGCTTCTTTTATGGAACGATCGGTCTTCCATGCATTAGGCGACTGTAACCAAATGGTTACAAAAACACAGAAAGCACAGAGAAAGAGGATTCCCAGAGGCACAAGTGAAGCTCTTGACAAAGAGAGCTCAGAGAAGCTCAAGAAGCCCATGGATGCTTAGTGAATACTTTGGAAGAGTAAGAGAATGATGAGTGATGCACAAAGGCAGTTTGTGGAGTGAGGAAGGTTTGGTGTAGCGTGAGAGTTGATTAGAGCCAAATAGAGAGCTCCAGAGCTGCAGAGCTAGAGCACTTGATAGAGAGAGCCACCAGAGGTTGGAGGCTTGATAGAGGCATAGCCACCAGAGGTTGTGTAGGTTTTAACCCACGTACATAAATTACCTGCATACGAATTCTAAAACATAGAAAATAAACAATGCGAGAGCATAACACATAAAACACATATACACAGAGATTTTCCCCTGGATCCCAAAACAGGGACTACCAGCTTGATTTTTCATTATATTCCTTTCAATGTTACAATACATGTTTATACATGCCGAAGCATTCAATACTATGGACTGAAAACCATCACATACAAAACCATGGACCAAAAACCATCATGTCCAAAACCATGTGCGAAAAACATGCACAAAACCATAGGTAGGTTTGCCCCACACCCCATAGAGTGGGGTTACCTGCACCCCTGAAATCCCTTATGACTCCTCCTGCTACGCAATCAGTGCAACAAAGGGGGGGCTCTACCCCTCTTCTAATCCCCTGGTTAACTACGTGGGCTAGTTGTGGATAGAACATAACCCAACCCAACATTCTCCCACTTGTTGTTTTCTTTCCATAGGTAGCCACAAGAAAGCTTAGTCATTTATCCAGCCCTGCAACACCCATTGTTTCTCTACACCAAAATAAATTCTTAGAGCTCACAAATTTTGTCAATGCATCTATAGTATTCTTCAAAGTGTCCACCTTTACCAACAACACATTTTTTTCTTCTATCATATCCCTCACAAAGTGATACTGAACATCAATGTGATTTGTCTTTGAATGGTAAGCAGGGTTATTTGCCAATAAAATGCACTTTGACTGTCACAGTCTATCCTTATAGCTCCCTGTACTAACCCCATACTTGAACATAATCTCTGCAACGAAACTGCTTCCTTTCTTGCATGACTGGTTGCCATGTATTTTGCCTCTGTAGTTGATAGTGCCACTATAGATTGTTTCTTACTCATCCAACTGAATGCACCTCCAAATAGGATAAACACATACCCACTTGTAGATCTTCTCTGATCTAGATCTCTAGCCCAGTCTGCATCAACAAATCCATGAATATCCAACACTCTATCCAATCCTGGTCTTCCTTGGTAGCACAAACCATAATCACTAGTGCCACACAAATACCTAAAAACTCGCTTCACTGTTGTCCAATGTTCCTTTCCTGGTTTTGACATAAACCTGCTCAGTACTCCCACTGCATGTGCAATGTCTGGTCTAGTGCAGACCATTGCATACATCGGGCTACTAATTGTACTTGCATATGGAACACGGGACATGTCCTCTTCCTCTTCTTGTGTCTTAGGACACTGTTCAACAGATAACCTCACACCTACAAGAATAGGAACCTTCACCGGTTTACTATCCTGTATATTAAACCTCTGCAATATTGTCTCGACATACTTCTTCTAGTTTAACCAGAACTTCCTCTTTGCCCGATCTCTTTTAATTTCCATCCCCAAAATATAGTTTGCAACACCAAGATCTTTCATGTCAAATTTGGAGGAAAATTGGGTCTTCAAATCCTGGATAATTTTTTTGTCATTTCCAACCAGCAACATATCATCCACATACAAGACCAGATAA
>APFE030942976.1:57908-86272 GCA_000404065.3 Pinus taeda
TGTCAAATGGACCTCCTTTCCTCATTTCATAAGCAGTTAGAATTCCATGCAGTTGTGAAATTTTAAGATGTTGGAGATTTTCCTTTTCTTCTATAGCAGAAACTTTAGATTCAAACCTAGGTGACAAGGATCTTAGAACTTTTTCAACCACAACAGCTTCTTTTATTTCTTCACCCAAATTTTTCATATAATTAACAATCTCATCTATACGGAGAAAATAGTTAGCCACACTTTCATCATTATAAATCTTGAGATTTTCATACTGAATCCTGAGGGTTTGAAATTTTGCACGTTTTACCTGATCATCTCCTTCATACCTCAGAACGATCTTGTCCCATATTTCTTTTGCGGATTTATACTGCATAACTTTCACAAATTCTGATTGAGATAGGCATCCTAGAAGAGTATTGACTGTCTTTGCATTTGTTTCATATTTCTTTTTCTCTGTTGGATCTGTACGAGTAGCTGATGGAAAAGTATACCCTGTTTCTATGATGTCCCAAACTTCAGTACCCAAAGATTGAAGATAGGCAGTAACTCTTACCTTCCAATATACGAAGTTTGTCGCATCAAAAATCGGTGGCATGATCGATGCTTCCCTCTCATAGTTGCTCATGATGATGGATCTTCCTTCAAGTGATCAAGCTCCTTCAGAAGGACCTCCTCTGATACCAATTGTTGGAAATAATACTGAGAGGGGGGGTGAATCAGTATTATTAAGTTCTTTTAATAAATCTTCTTTATTTACACTTTGAATTATTTTTGCATGTCAGTACCATAAAATAATGAGCATGAACAAAGAAAACAGATAGTCACGCCAAAGAACACCAGATGTAAGGTGGAAACCCAATGTGGGTGAAAACCACCTGCTGCAATATGTCTCTATCTTCTTTCAAATTAGAAACTTCCTTTTACAAAGGTTTTGTACTGGTGCAGTCCTTTACCAGTACGCAGGCTGCAACCTGCAGAGAGCTACAACTCTCTCTCGTTTTCTAGTCTCTCCTGGAAGGGAGCTACAACCCCCTACCTTTTTTCTCTCAAGGACCACTTTTCATAAATTTTCAAACTGGATCCATAAGCATCAAGAGATCATCAAGTACAAATAAATCACCCAGTCAACTGCAGTAACCAGATCAACAGTAATAGTAAACTAAACCCAGAACACCTTATCAACATAAAAATTCAGCCAACAAAAGATCTTAAGACAGATACGTACTTTTTCTTTCTTTGGCCTACGTGTGTACGCACTTCTCTTTCTGCTTCCTTGCGTATACCCGCAGAGACTCTTCTACCACACCGTGTACCCATGCACTGTTTCTTCAATCACGCTACGTACTGTTACTACAGACACGCACCCACAGATACTATCGCGCCGCGTACTGCTACTATAGCCACGCACCCACAGATGCTATTGCACTGCGTACCTACACACCTGCAGCTTCTGAAGCGTTGCATACTTTCCCTGTGCCTACGCACCTGAACCTCTGTCGCGCTGCGTACCCACGCACTGTGCCTTCTTCTGCTCTGCGTACCCACGCACTTCTCCTTCTTCTTCTCTGCGTACCCACGCACTTGCGCTGTTAATCACTTGCGTACCTCTGATTAGGGCTGAAATGACAGTCTCCCAGTGTGCCACCGATAGTCAGATGCTAAGATCAGATCATGCGCTCAAGAGATCACCCTTCATAGATTCGCATTTAACTTCACTTTTATATAGATCAAGCTTTTGAAACAATAACCCAATATTTCCGATCTTAAGATATTCAATTTGCAATAGACACCTTGGCCAAGTGATCTCCTTTGCTTTATATAGGCAAGCTCATCCTAAAATCATGGATCAATACCATAGATAACCAATACAAGCTGCCCAAAAACATGGGGCTCAATAATAATAATAATATAAAGCAATACCATGGGCCAAAACCATAGAATCAAGAACGGCGGGCAAGATACCATGAGCCAAACATAAGAAACCCCATGTGAGCGCGCTTTACTGCCTTGAAGTGTGTGCACTGGGGTCCGCACCTTCTGAACGGGTAACCTGCAGGTATGACCGCACCTCCTGTATGGGTAAACTGTGGGTCTGCACCTTTTGAACCATTCACCTGCGAGCCTCTTAATTTCCATCATTTTGAGAGCCTGAACACTTGAGTGAGTTGCCATCAAGTACAACACCTGTATCATAGAGCCATACCAGAATCATAATGCCAACAGCTAAAACCTTTGAGTTTCGAAAGGAAGGTGGTAAATGGTATTTCGGGCAAGCTCCAGGTGATAAATGGTATTGGAAGGGTTGAACCTGAGTCCATACACTAGCCGACACGTAGCAAGCCACAGGAGAGAGAAAATCACTTTTTCAGGCGGGTAATCTCCACGCAAGTGGGCCACTTGAAACAATCGTTGGATTAGAGATCGTGGATCAACGGTGGAGATTGATTGGATTACGTGATGTTTCGGGTTTAGTGTGAATTTTCGGATTAAACAAGGAATCAACAGTCTAGATTAATTGCCAAAATCACACCATAGCTTAAAGACTTGCAACGAGCACTTCCATCGTAGCCGTCGGATGGATAAAAGGGATCAATGGTTGTGATTGGATCGACGATTGGTGGATTCCTAATATAAAAGGTCGTTGACATATGCGACATGCAATTGGGCTAATAGCGATATGCCAATGCGATCAACAATCAAATATCGGTGAATCCCCAATACAAAGGGCCAATGCACATGTGATTTTGATATGCGATAAAGAGCATTGATCCGATAAGTTTATAAGCATGATTTCATAAAATTTGAAATCCAGACTTATGGGATTTCTTTGTATTTCCATCTATTTGGGTTCTTGGCAATATGCAATGCGATTTGCGATATTGTGATAGAATGATGGACTTGAGAGGATTATAGGGGCGATTGCATATATTTTGAGTTCTGTCTCACGGCTAATGAACATGTTTTCATGCGTTTGCTTGTGTATTTTCGTTATATTGCTATTTCAGGATTAATGGTAGGGGGAAGGCCAAACAACCAGTTTGCCTGTGCCCACCGGTTCATGCCAATTACAAACTGCTTCTTTTATGGAACGATCAGTCTTCCATGCATTAGGTGACTATAACCAAATGGTTACAAAAACATAGAAAGCATAGAGAAAGAGTATTCCCAGAGCCACAAGTAGAGCACTTGATAGAGAGAGCTCAGACAAGCTCGAGAAGCCAAACGATGCTCAGTGAATACTCAGGAAGAGTAAGAGAATGCCGAGTGATGTGCAAAGGAAGTCTGCAGAGTGAGGAAGGTTCGGTGTAGCATGAGAGTTGATCAAAGCCAAACAGAGAGCCTGAGAGCTACCAATCTAGACTGCTTGACAAAGAGAGCCACCCGAGGTTGGAGGCTTGATAGAGGCATAGCCACCAGAGGTTGGAGGTAGAGCCTCAGAGCCAAGGAGCTCAAAGCAGACTTCTAAGAGCCATGATGCTGTAATGAGTTATAGAACAACAAAGATATCAAATGATCAAGCTATTGCTGATGTTCAAAGTGTGCTGAAGACAAAAGAAGGAATTCTAGAGACAATAAATGAATTATGAGGGAGTTGGTGCAAGCTAGAGCTCAAGATATCTCAGAGCGCTAATTGAAGGAGTTTAGTCCAGAGAAGCCTAGATCTGTCTGCAGAGTAAGGATAGCCAGGGGTAAGATTCTATTCTAAGCCCATAGGTATAGTTGTAAACCTATGGAGTTAAGTGTGGAACTTGTAAAAGAAGCATTACCATAATCCAAAAGAGCCTAGTCAAGTTGATTAGAGCTCAAGGAGACATAGCCCAAGATATCAGGGTGAACTCCATATTATATTATTGTCTCATGTGTTTGCTTATTTGTTGCATTGTATTTATTGTTATGTGTGTTTTACATCAGCATAAGAAAATGTACATAAGCACTTGAACAGACTAAAAACAAACACAAGCATACACCTATTTCAAGTCCTTTAATTCCACAAATTATCAATCATAAGCATAGATCTTGGGAATATATAAGCTTTGGAGTGGGAGAGGTTCTTGTAAGCATGACAAGAAGCCTTTAGGTCCCTATTTTAGATCAACATAAGTCTATGTTAGCAATGTCCAATGCATAACCATTCGATGAGAGCATTCCCATATACTTGCCATACATGAAGCGCCTCTGATATACTCGAGAGTACTGGAGAACAATCCTATATACTTCCGTACATGGAATGATATTTCACCCCCAAGATTCAATGCTGGCAGATAATGACAACTGCTAGGTTTATAGATGCTGGAACACGTCTCTAGCCTAGACCTCTAAATGTTTGTGTTAAGTTCCAAATGCTCCTTAGTTTAATTGAGTAAATTTTAACGTTTATCTTGAATTATGTTTCAATTTTGGGCTCAAAACAATGTCACCTGAATGCTTAAGATGCAACTATATGACAGAAGGAAAACTTTCCATTTCGATGAAAGCTTGAATGATAAAGGGAAGAAGTTTCAATCAATAATGCATCTAACAAAATGCATCAAACAACATGCCTTCCACTAAATTTCACTTCCGTTTTCCAAATGCAATGCTCAAAAGTAAAAATGATCTTCACTTTTCACTATCCTATATGCAAATTTTTGAAAGAAAAATGTTTTTCACTTTTACTAGGATGCACTTATATAAATGATGTTTTTTATTTGATACGTGAATTCTCTAATGGAACTAAAGCATCAACTAAAGAAAAATGAAAATTTGATTCAAATGATCTAATGCAACTAATGGATCAACCAAAGAAACACCAAATCCAATTCAAAAACACCTAAATGAAAATATATTTCACTTTTTCTTTTTGAACAAATAAATAATGCACTCTTTTCAGCTTGAAAATAAAAGAATATAATTTATGCTTGATTAAAAACAAAGATGTTTCCCTAATGCAAATGACCTAAAGAAAATTGAAAAACAAATTTGTGAAATACAAGCTAAAACAAATGAAAATGATGTTTTCAACGATTTCGACAGAAAACAAGACTCAATCAATCAACAAACCAGTATCTCAACGAAAAAACAAGCAATAAGTGATAACGAATTGACCTAGGAAAACTAGAACTCAATCAAATTTTCACTTCAATCACTTTAAAACCAAAGAGACAAATTTACTAATTAACCAAGACAACCAGATAATAACCACTGGAAAATCTAATCACAAAGGGCAAGAAAAGACCTTTAGAGGCCAGAACGCACTGGACCTTAGGGCATAAACCCTATTTTTTCCCAAATCTATGAGATCAACACAACTGTCATAGCCAAACATGTGATGAAAGTGGTTTGAGCAAAAATATTTTAAGGAAAAGCGTGCTGGAAGCTCGATTGTTCAGGGAAAAAAATGCATTGGGCAAGAAAGTTGGAAAAAAATTAAAAAAATAAATCAACAAACATTCCAGACCTAACACTCTAAAGCAATGATCATTCAATGTGCAGACCTATACAAACTCACAGTAACTGATAATTCAATGGTCGATCAAACTGATCATTAGAACAAATTAGAAAAAGAGATTGAAGAGGCTATAAATCCCCTACTGGAGTCACTATTTTTTTTGTGAAGATAAATCCCTTCTGTAGACAGAGGTGATCTCTCTAGCCCACTGAGTGGGTCTAGCAACAAACTGAACAAACTAATGTAGACTTTCCTAGCTTATGTTTAAAAATACAGAGAGAGAGAGAAGCCTACCTCACTCTGATGCTAATTGTTCAATTCTTTGATGATGACTTTGATCCCTTAAATTCTAGGTTCGCTACTTTCTTTTTCCTTACGTCTAGTACCTACAAGAGAGATCAAAGGACAATACAAGATATGAGAGCATACATAGTATATCACAAGCAAAAACTACTCGATAGATCAAGGAGTATCAATCTAAATGCATAAATATTTAGACATTTATGGAAAGTGAACATCATATGTAAATATTAATAAATAAAAAATGGAAGCATACAACCATTGCCTTGATGTTGGAGACCTGATTTTGGTGGATGTCCAATTCGAAGCCAAGAATCTTCAAGCACTCCTTCTCCAAGTTAAATGGGCAAGATTTAGGCATAATCTCAGCATAGTAATGCAGACAATAAATGACCAACCATTTGGGGATGGAGGCGATTTGATTTATAGGAAGGGAGAGGGAGTTAGGGATCCAAAAAAGAGGGAGGAAGGTCTACATCTCAAGGGGAAGTCCCTTAAAGGTAGGATCAAAAGCTCCAAATGGGAGAGCTCAACCATATATCTAGCCAAAAACATCCAACTCATTGTTCTCGAAGTTTCTAACATGTGAAGCTTCTCCTCCATTTTGAGAAAACCTTCTAGAAGAGGTTCAACGAAGGATTTCATATCAAAACCTGTGCTGGCAACGCTAGGTCAATTAATGAAAACCTTTCATCTGCACGGGAAAGAAGTGGAGCAAAGAGCGTTGGTCCTGAAATTTAGGGTTTCAGTCAACCTTCTCTAAAATTGACTCAGGGCAGTTTTTCTTTCATCCTTCAGGGATTTTTCAGTATGTGTTTCATGATGATTACACTTCATAGTTGTCAACATTTTGGTGCTTCGAGATGTGGAACAGGAAGTGAACATGAAGTGCGATAAAATATTGTGTAACACTCCATAATCCTTTAGAGTTTTTTAAGTTGCCTTACACCATTGGAACAATATTTCCAATATCTATCCACCAAAGCACATTGTAAAAGCAAATGAGTAGATCCCATGAGGGAAAAGTTCCTTTAAAGACTGGGCCACCCAATCATCATAGTTATAATATTTTCATCTTCCTCACTTATCCTGCAACTAGGATGGTTCTTTAATAAAAACTACAACTACTAGAGGACCCCCACTTAGCTTGAAATTTCTTGGAAAACTCCATGGACCTGCATATTTGATATTAATGACAACATTTCTACATCAATGACATCATTCTACTCGACAATATCCCCCTTTGGCATTGATAGCAACACTCACAAACATTGTTGTAATATTGGTGGCTCTACCAAATAGCAACACTCCCCTCGACTTCTTTTAGAATCTTCTCCTATTGAAGACACTCCCCTTAAACTATTGGACTTACAAATGTTATTTAGCCACAACTCCGCCTTGGATGTTTTCATGTCATAATTTTTGGGCCACTGCTCCCAAAAACTTATCTCCCCATTTGACATCAATGGTAAAGGGTAGTACCATCTCCCCTTGAATCCAAACGCAAATATGATTCCCTTTTCCTATAACCTATTATTAAATTAATTATTATCATAAGTAGTGCAGACCACTACTCGAGTTGAGTCAATAGTTTGTTTGAGATATTACTCCAAGATTTTGCCTGAGATATTCAAATGGATCCCATGATAAGGGATTTGTAAATATATCTGAAAGCTTCTCATTATTGGCCACATAATCAAGATGAACAATATAAAAAACAACATGTTCTCTCAAGAAATGATATTTGATTTGAATATGTTTTGTATTTGAATGCATAACAAGATTCCTAGAGATGGTGATATAACTAGTGTTCTCACTCAAAATTGGGACCAATTCATTTAAGTCAACCTTGATGTATTTGAGAGCCTGCTTTGTCCAAATAATCTAAGAGTAGGAAGTGGTTGCAACTATGTATTCGACTTATGTTGTGGATAGATAGATTAAGTCCTACTTTTTTCTCATCCAAGATACCAAACAATCCCCCAAGAAAAATGCTACTCCATAGGTACTTTTCTTGTCATCAATGGTACCAGCCCAATCAACATGAATATAAGATTTTAAATTCAAATGCTTACCTCTATCATACCACAAGCCAAAGTTTTTTGTGCCTTGCAATATTTGAAAATTATCTTCACTGAATGATGTGGCTTTCTTTGGGAATTTCTTGAAATTTGGCCACCAATCCCATTACTTGCATTGTTTCTGGTTGTGAAGCAGTCAAATATATCAAGATTCCATTCACTAATATGTAGGATTTCTAATTCATAAGAGGGGATTAATCCTCTTTACTTAACTTACATCCAGTCACAATGGGGGTACACATTGGCTTACAATCTTCCATCCCAAATTTCTTCAAAGTTTCCTTCAGATATTTGGATTGAGAGATGAAGATACACATTTTAGATTGGGTAATTTGCAATCCAAGGAATAAGGACAACTCCCCTATCATTTACATTTCAAATTATTTTTGCATTAGCTCAACAAACTATTGTCCCATCTATTCCAAATTACTTCTAAAGACAATATCATCGACATACACCACAATAATTTGTTAAGAAATCTAGGGCAACTAGATTAGGTGATTTATCTTACTTTGTTAGTTGCTTGTGATGTCCTTTTAAATTAACTTGAGGTACTTGTTATTAAATTCTTATTTCACTTAATTATTATTGTGTTCTCTATCATAAAATAAATACCAAACAATGAAGATCAAAGAGACAAGAGAACACAAAATGTAGCTTGCTAGACAGGGCCAAAACCTCTCCTTTTGAGAGGAAAACCCACAATAATTCTTCTCTTCTTATAGAATCTTCAAATAAAAAATTCAAGACCTAAGACCATTGAAAAATAGCCCTGTAAGACCAAGCCAATATTCCTTCTTGATGAGCTTTCTTTATAGCAACAACCCTTGACCTTCCAGTAACAACTTCGATCCCAACAACTTTTCCAGTAACTTCAACCCCAATAAATTTTCCAGCAACTTCGATCTTATCAAATTTTCCAAAAACTTCAACTTGCCCAACAAATTCCAGCAATTTCGACTTCCCCAACAACTTCGACATGCCTAGCAACTTTCAACAACTTTGACTTGCCCAAAAACTTCCGTAATTTCGACTTCCCCAGCAACTTCCAACAACTTCGACTTGCCCAACAACTTCCAACAACTTTGACTTTCCCAACAACTTCGACTTTCCCAACAACTTCTGAAATTTCGACTTCTCCAACAACTTTAGAAACCTTAACACAAGAGAGAGAGAGGTCCAAAAATTCGGTTTTGCTTCATTTCTTCTTATCCTTGATTTCGTCCTTTTCTTTTGGTCTTTGTTCTTCTTTCTTCTACAGATAAAACTTGCTTCTTGTTGTAACCAAACAAGGTCGATTTCCTTCTTGTATATAGGCTTTCCAAGGGTACGAAATGCCTTCATGAGGTTGACTTGATCTTTCATGTAGGCCGACTTGTTGCAGCTCGTCGACAAGGTCTTGGAGGGTCTTTTGTGACTCAAATAAATTTCTTTTACATAATACAAGATGCCCAAAGGGGTCTTACATGTATGACAATGACTTTTTTGACTTCATATTTCTATGACAAACCTAGAAGCACTCAATGGGTGATTTACCTATGAATAAATTTATCTTGAGCATGAAACCCATGCCTTAAGAATGACAATAATAAATTTCTTTTCTTTTTAATATCAAATACATAAAATCATGATTACAATAGACATTATGAATACTGAACCTAGTTACATATTTCAACACTCCCTCTTAAATAGGGAGGCATTCATAATCCATAAATGGTACTTGGACATTCTCATATTGAATAATTCTCATAAGAAGAGTCAAATTGGTAATCCATCTCATAAGTTATTATTTCAACTTATCTCATTGCATCTCATCATAACAACTGACATTGTCGCATAGAAAGGCCTTGACTAACAACTCTATCTCTCCACAAGATCAAATCACAATGTTGGAAAAATAATGATTGATATACACCATCATCATTGTCTCTTAAGGCACATACCCCATCCATATATTCACAAGGTATGTCCTTTTAGGACCATTCATGTCTTGGAATAACACATCATCAAGGAATTTCTTCTTTGACTACTCTTGCCTATTGGATGCCCTACGACATCTTCAAACAATATCGGAAACTAGATACCTACCCAATCCTCGATTATTTCTTCATAACATGAAGATAAGAATGATGTATCCATCTCTACCTCGTGGCCTTCACTAAGACTTACAACTGTTAGTCTTGATCTAGTGCATAAAACATGAAGTAGAGATCGATATCCATCACTCCGTCTTAACCATGGAGGATCTAATCATTCCTATAAAAGGAATATACCCAAGCTCCCTTTTAACAAGGGACTTTCCCAAGCTCCATCTCAAATAGGGACTTGATTCCAATAGTAACTGTCTGCTCTTTGGTGGAGATAATAATACTATTAGTTGCTTGTAGGGATCCCCTTTCCACATCATGTCATGAACTTCATCTTCTTCATCATGGAACCTTATTCATCATTACTTTATCATAGGGCATCGACCATCTTCTCCATCAATTTCCCTTCAATGAACCATAGTGTTTAACCAATATTCATGTCATCCTTCTCTTCATCAGATTTCGATCTTCTAGTCCACATCTAACTTTTCTTCATATAACTACCTCTTCCAACTCATGTTTCTTTCAGGATCTTCCATCCAATCACATGAGTATTAGTTGTAGGTGAGTTATAGAACCTTCTTTTGGTAGCCCTGTAAAAACCCAACCATATGTTTTCAAAAATAAAAATGAGCATCAAATAAAAAATGCCTTTTTATGATGGCCTTTCGTCATGACATCATCTTCTTGCAACATCAACAACCTGCACATGTATGAATCCATCTCCAAGGCACATATTACAAAATTTTTCCTTTTCCAATATACCTATCAAGGTATTCATACCTCCTTCATGGATATATCATAGCTAATACTTCTTATTATCAGATGTTGATCACTTATCTTATCTTACGTGACTATAAATACATCTTTCAAGAACTCTTCTTTCACCTTCTTTTCATATGGCTTCCTCAGGATATTATATACATAGTTCCTTCACCATAGGAACCATGAGTTCCAACCACCTAATATTCTCATTGAGATCATTTCACGTCAATATGTGGAAGATTTCAAGGCATATTGTCTACATGCCTTCAAGTATATTTGTGAAGGAAGAGTTTTTTTTTTTCTTTTATCATGATCATGAGATAAAGAATTCTACCCATTCTATCTGTAACCATATGATGACATGAATTTATCTATATATCAAATATATACATACCTCTTTCTTCATGTCGCCATCTAGACTTCCTTCGGGAAACTTCCTTTCCTCGAAGGGAAAGTACTTCAACTAAGTTGTCATGTTGCACATCTTTGTCATCATACCATCATCCTTCTAATTGTGGATCCCACACAAGGTGGAATGTATACCATATGCAAGACACTTGCTTCTTCTAAGTAGAGGTGAAACTTCTTAATGAAGTTTTCAATGGAGGATCTTGATGATCCTCATTCTGCAAATTCTCATTTCTAATGATGATGATGTATGATTATTTTTTTATCTTCTATCATGCTAGATGAATTTCTTCCAACCATATATATTACTAATTTGGTTGTCCTTATATGCTTCCAATGTAGATTCCACACATTATTTTCTTTTTATCATGATGAATGCTACAACCATGTAGACTTCTACTTGAACTATCTTTCCAAGATTTTATGACAATGTCATCTCTAGTTCAACCTTAATGCATCTTGATGCTTGTGATTCTTTCCATCATGATTGCTATCTTCTACAAAACTGAAAATAACTCAATTATATTTTAGTCATAGTAAAGGTCTTTGACCTCCTCCTTCTTTGTCTTCTTCTTTTCATATTCTTCCACTTCTTTAGTGACATGGGATTCATTTCTTTCTTTTATATTATTTTTTTCCTTCTTAAGTTTACGAAAATTTATTTGAATGTCCCCATATTTGTTACACTCAAAGAATTGGATCTTTGACATATTGATTTTCTTCCTTTTTTCCTAAGATAAAACTTTTCAAACTTTACTTTTCTCCTAGCCATGGTAACATATGCTTGAAATTGTTCGTTTGATCCAACATCACTTTTTACCTTCAACCTAGTTTTTTCAATCTTACATAATGACCAAAGTTCACTTAATGGAGTAGCTTCGTTATTTCCATAGATACTTGATACAAAGTTACCCCTTTCATCAGGTAGTGCATTGATCACAACAATGGTCATTTCATAATCAGGCATTATTTCTCCTAATTCTTGTAGTTGATATCCTATTTGTGACACCCTCATAAGGTATGAGGTTATCCCTTCTTCCTCTGATACCTTCATTTGGTATAGTTCGGTTCTCAATGATATAACTTCTCCTATAGTGCTTACATATAATAATTCTCCCAACTTATCATAAATTTCTTTTGATTTCTCCAAGTTTTCTACATAAGGGATGAGGGAATCTTGATTGATTCTATGAGGATTATTTGAGCCCTTATTTTACCTTTCATATACTTTGATAGTGCTTGAGCTTCCTCTTGTGATGGTTTGGATATTGAACCCTTAACATGTCCAATAATTTCATTCTCTATGAGGATCAAATTTATCCTCTTCTTCCATGTAAGGAAATTTGACAACCCCACTAGTTTGTTGCTTTCCTTGCAGAATGAAGTCATTTTTATAGTAGATTAAGACATAAATATAAAGATACTTAATTATCAAGTGAATATTCTCTTAGATGATGATATCTTCAACTTGATGTCTTCTTGATGATGTTGCTTCCTTGATTATCATCTTCAAGGATGTTTGATAAGTGATCTTTTCTTCAAAGTGATGAAGATCATCTTTTGATGATGATGGAAACGATTCTTTTTTCTTCCTTTGGATGTATAAATTTAGAATATCGAGACTTCAAGATGATTCAAATGTGAAGTCCTTCTTTCTTTGAGTGGACATAGGGTCCTTGAGGTCTTCTTCTATGATTGATGATGTGATACTTGAGATGAGTACTCCTCCTTGTTGCTTCTTAATTCTCCTTAATGATTTTATTAGGCTTGATCCTTCTTCAATGATGTGATCTTTAAGCTGCCTCTTCTTGACTTGTCACCTTAGCTTTGGTACCATGTTGAGAAATTTAGGGCAACTAGATTATGCGATTTCTCTTACTTTGATAATTGCTTGTGATGTTCTTTTAACTTAACCTGAGGCACTTGTTATTTAATTCTTCTTTCACTTAATTATTATTGTGTTCTCTATCATCAAACAACGACAAAATAATGAAGATTAAAGAGACAAGATGACACAAAATGTAGGTTGCTAGCTAGGGCCAAAACCTCTCCTTTTGAGAGGCAAACCCATAATAATTATTCTCTTCTTATATAATCTTCAAATGAAAATTTCCAATACCTAAGACCCTTGAAAAAGACCCCTCCAATACCAAGCCAACCATACTTCTTGATGATATTTCTTTACAGCAACAACCTTTGACCTTCCAGTAACAAATACGACCGCAACAAATTTTCCATCAACTTCAACCCTAGCAACTTTTCCAACAACTTCGACTTTCCAAACAACTTCCAACAATTTTGACTTCCCCAACAACTTCTAGCAACTTCAACTTCCCCACGAACTTCCATCAAATTCGACTTTCCCAACAAATTCTGCAATTTCAACTTCCCCAACAACTTCCAACAACTTCAACTTGCCTAAAAACTTCCAGCAAGTTTGACTTACCCAACAAATTTTGCAATTTTGACTTCTCCAGCAACTTAAGAAACCTTAAAACGAGAGAGAGAGAGAGAGAGAGAGAGAGAGAGAGAGAGAGAGAGGTCAAAAAATCCATCTTTCTTCTTTTCTTCTGGTCTTGTTGCTTCTTTCTTATGGATATTAAATTTGCTTCTTATTGTATCCAAATGAGGTCGAGTTCCTTCTTATATATAGGCTTTCCAGGGGTACGAATTGCCTTCATGAGGCCGACTTGATCTATCATGTAGGCTAACTTGTTGCAGCTCATTGACAAGTTCTTGGATGGTCTTTTATGGCTCAAATAAATTTATTTAACATAATACAAGATGCCCAAAGGGTCTTACATGTATGATAATGGCTCTTTTGACTTCATAATTCTATGACATATCTAGAAGCACTCAAGGGGTGCTTGACCTATAAATAAATTTACCTTTGAGCATGAAACACATGCCTCAAGAATGAAAATAATAATTTCTTTTCTATTTAATATAAAATACATAAAATCTTGATTACAATATACCTTATGAAGATCAAACCTAGTTACATATTTCAACATAATTAGCAAGTGATCATCTTCAAATTTAATGTACATATTACTATCAATAGTCCCTCTTTTAAAACCTTGTAGCTGGAGATATTTGTCTAATCTATCATACCATGCTCTTGGAGCTTGTTTAAGACCATACATAGCCTTTCTCAATATACAAAGATAATCTTCATTCTCCGATAACAAGAAACCTTCTCGTTGTTCTATATACACTTCTTCTTCTAAATCTCCGTTGGGGAAGGCTGATTTTACATCCATTTGATATTATTTAATGTTCTTATGATTGGAAAAAGCTAGAAACATTCTAATGGCTTCCAATCTTGTTACTGATGCAATTTTTTCCTCAAAGTCCATTCCTTCTATTTGTGGACTAGCATTTCTTTGTCTCTTACAATTTTTTCTTCCTCATTGAGCTTATTATTGAAAACCCATTTGGTCCCAATAACATTTTTATCCTTGGGTTTTGGGACAAGCTCCTAAGTGTCATTTTTCTCAATCTGGTCCAACTCTTCATTCATTTCTCTTACCCAAAACTTGTCTTAAGTAGTTTGACTGAGATTTTTGGGCTCGATTTGTGAGAGTAGGGCAAGATTTGCATGACTACAATTGCCAATGCATTTCCTTCTAGTTTGGATACCAGGCCTTCGATCACCAATTATTTGAATTTTTGGGTGTTGTTTTTGTACATACCTTAATGGGGTCTTGTGCCTTTGTGTTAATATTATTCTTCATATTTTTTTCTTCTTGATTTGCATATCTAAGAGTAGAATCCTCCTCATCATCTGATTTCTTGTTTCCTTTTGAATTCATTGAATGGGGCGACATTTCATCAACTATGACATCGATGCAATCTTCAATCGATTTTTTCCTCTTATTAAAGCACTTGTAGCTGTTTCTCTTGAATGGATATCCAAGGAACATACCCTCATCTTCTCGAGAGTAAAATTTTCCAATATCTTTATCATTTCTCTTGATATAACATTTAATCCAAAATAATTTGAAATGTTTTACATATGTTGGTCTTCCTTTCCACAAATCATAAGGGGTTTTATCATTGCTACGTCTAAGTTGTGTTCTGTTTGATAAGTAGACAACTACTTGAGTTTATTCACCCTAGAAGGTCTGTGCAACCTTCCCTTCATCCATCATTTCTATGGCCATCTCCTGAATGATTTTGTTTTTCCTTTCAACTACCCCCATTATGCCATATGTTCTTGCCAATGATTACTACCTCCTTATGCCATGTTTTTCACAAAAATTTTCAAATTCTTTTGAGGTGAATTCTCCCCCCTTGTTAGATCTCAAGAATTTATTATTGAGTTCCTTCTCATTCCCAACCTAACCCTTAAATACTTTAAACTTACTCAGAGCTTCTAACTTTTCTTTAAAAAATTTTATCCAAGTAGCCAGGGTAATATTATCAATAAATAAAATAAAATAATTTTATCCTCTTGGGATATTTGTTCTCGTGGGACATAAGATATCTATGTGAACCAACTCCAAAGTTTCAGAAGATGTGAATTCATTTGTTTTGAACTATCTCCTTGTTTGTGTTCCAATTGACAAGATTTGCATATTGGACTCTAAGGATTTGATAGTCTTGGTAAGCCTCTATTTGTTGGCATTATGGCATAGATTTGGCATTATGATACAGGTGTTGTCCTTGATGGAAAATCACTGAGATGAAAGATATATGTACTACAGGATTTTAGAAAAGAATTACAGTTCAGGCCACATAGAATGAAGAAAGAAAGGTATATGCAGGTTCACCCTGACAAACCTGCGTATACACACAGGTTCATTAAACAAAAGAAGTGTATGCGTACACTTGCACTTTCACGGAAGGAAAGGCACGTACATGTTGGAAATCTAAAATTTGGTCTGTGGTATTTGATTCATGGTATTTCGGTATTGATCCATGGTATTTGATCCGAAGTGTTGACCCGAGGTATTCGGTCCAAGGTATTGGTTCTAAGTGGTTTTTGTCCATGGTATTGAGTAAGGCCTAGGACTATAAAAGGAGGAGAAGATCATTAGGCAAAGGCACTCACGAATTGAATATCTAATGAAGAGAAATATCTAGAATACTGGTTATTGGGTTATGGTGCATAGCTGGATTTTAATCAAGGAGGAACCTGAGCGCTTGATGAAGGATAATTTCTATTGAAGGGTCAAAATATTAAGGCTTGAAGAGAAGTATATTTGTTTGGTTTTGATTTCTTATCTGAATAACTGGCACATGTTGTAATTTGTAAATATGATTATCTGGGTATAAATAATGTCTGAAGTTGATGTAAAGTTTAAATCATCATTTACAGATCTGTACGCAGGTTCACTTTAGCAAATCCGCGTATACACGTTGGGTCTACATATCAAAAGAGCGTATATGCAGGTTTGCCTTGAGTAAACAACGTATGTATGTAGGTTCAACACGTTGAAGTAGCGCATACCTAATAAAATATGCTTTAGCTACTTCTGTTTGTTGTTGCAGTGTTCTGGGTTATAGCATGGGTTTTGGTTACTATTTTTGTATTCTGGTTACAACATTCTGAGAAGTGATTGTTTGATTCAATTTTGGTTGGTGCAAATAATATTGATTGATGCAGATATATTTGATGGTTGATTGATGTTATTGATGTATCTAGTCTAAAAAATAATGAAACGTGGTCCTTGGAAGAAAAGAGAAGGTTGTAGCCTTTTGTAGGCCTGCACCTACGTACTAGTAAACACAATAGCTAGTACAAGAGTTAGGGGGTTGTAGATCGCTTCCAGGAGAAGCTGGAGAACGAGAGAAGGTTGCAGCCTTCTGTAGGTAGAAGCTTGCGTACTAGTATAAGTCTGCACTAGTACAAAAATTGTAAAAAGTTGTTTCTTATTAAAAGAAGATAGAGATGATTGCAACAGGTGGTTTTCACCCACATTGGGTTTCCACCTTATATCTTGTGTTCATGTGTGTGATTGTCTATTCTATTTTTACTGCTCCTGTTCACTGTTTATATGGTTAATGAAGTTCTGATGCACTGATTAAAGATCAAAATATAATGGATTATTGAATCATAAGTTTACTGGATATACGCTGGTTGCATTAATCATAGTTGCGTATACACGCGGGTTCCCTTAACTGAAGTAGTGTATACAAATCAGAGTATGAAATGAAAAAGTTTTATTGATTTGCTAATACTGATTCACCCCCCCTCTCAATATTATTTCCAACAATTGGTATCAGAGCAGGTCCTTTAAAAGAAGCTTGATTGCTTGAAGGAAGATCTATCATCATGAGTAACTATGAAAGAGAGGGATCCATTAGACCACCAATCATTTATGGGATAAACTTCATTTATTGGAAGGTAAGAACTTTTTGGTGCCTCTAAAATTACTGCATCAACATCGGGAAAAACCACCCGGTATGGACCTTAATGCAGCTCCTTTTCTGTTTGGTTTGGTGGCTCCGACTGGATGTAATGGGACCAATTTCCGAGTGATATATGAGTTGATGGGTGATTGGTTTGTGGTGTATAACGGGAGTGATAAGTCCTCTATTCTAAAGTAAAAAAATAAACAAAGATACCTAATCTAACCCGAGAATTCTTCTAACAATGCGATTCTTGATTGTTTCTATGAACAAATAAACATAAAGATGATTTATTCATAACATAGAAATATGCATTCATACGATGATTACTTTGTTTAATTAATTAAACAAAGTAATAATTAAAACATTATCGCATTGATCATAATATATCACTGACATATATAGTTAAAGGATGAAAATTCTGAAACATTCAAAAGTGACAGATTAAAGAATTGTTGTAGAAACATATACACATCAATAATAGCAAAGTTGATAAATGCTAATGCACATAGAAAAATAAAGAGAAAACATAGATAGTAGTATCGTATGCATTTGGATCTCCTTCGATGTGAATCAAGTTCAAATTCTGCCTTCTAATTTGGAAATACTTTCATAGGAAGCAAAAGTGCATATCTCACAAAAGCCTTGTTTGTCAAAATTTAGAATTCTGGTCCAGTGTTTTACAAAAATAAATATATCGGAAGTACAGTAGTGTAACTCCTGACTTAAGTCTTAATACAAAATTGCAGACCTCTTTCAAAAAGCATGAAAGGGTCTTTAAATACCATAATTAACAACAAACTATGAAAGAAATATGCTATGTGCTGGTATAACTTAAAACATAAAAATCTGGGATTTATCTTAAAATAGCAGTGCTGCAGTCGGTCGAAAGGATTCATTGCATCGACTTATCTTCTTATGATCGCAGTTGACAAATGGAAAGCATTGGTTGGACCTCTGGTGGCTGACTCATACGAGAGGGTAACTGAGCTGTAAATGTGGCATTGGCAAGTTTGGGTATCATGTGGTTGATCGCATCTGTGAGACACTGCATTGCCATTTTCTGACTGTGTGGTTTTACAAGGAAAAACCAAAACGTTTCCCATGTTAAGTTGTGAATGCCTCTGATCAGTTTTTCTCTTTGCATCCATTCCTATTTCCACTGTTGTTCTAATGATTTTACCTTTGGGAGTTTGCCTAGAGAGCATTTTGTTATTAGATTAGATAAATACAAACTATCGTTGATTAATTCAATTAGATTATTCGTTGCTGATTTGCATCTTGATGTATCTCTCAGCTTTCATTAACTGAGACTCCCATTCGAAAAATAGAATTTCTTTATGTAACTCCTGTATCTTTGGAAAATTGGCAGATTTTCCCTCTTTCGAATCTTTCCAAGATAGAAAATTAGTTAATCTTTCATCTGCCTTCACTAACTCAATCCTTGCATCCACTGATTTTTTTGATCATAGATGTTGAGATGTCACATAAAGGAATGGCCAATGATATATTATGACACAACATGTCCAATTTCCGCGATAAAGCCTTGGTCATCTCCAAGGCTTCAGATTTGAATTCATCTACCTGGGGATATCCTTTGAATCGCTCTATTTGATCTTTCATTTGGGTAATTTGCTCTTCTTTTAATTTCTTCTCCTGCTCGCTCAATAGCTGCAATTTGCTCAATGATTGAGATAGCCCTTGCTGTCTATGGATGCCCTGTTCATTAATTCTCCGTTTTTCATGTTTTAACTACTCATTTAATTGTTCCTTAAGCTGCCTCTGTTCCACCAACTACTCTTCAAGCTACTCTATTTTATGTTGTCGTTTTGTTGATTGTGCTTCTAGCTGAATGATTGTTTGGTATTTTTCTTTCAACAAATGACTAACCTATGAAGCCTTATCTATTGTTGCCACTGTATATGCTCTGACATACTGAGAAAGTTTTGTTAAATCTTCGGAGGGATTTATTTCCTCTCTCCATACCACATTCATCATTTCCATTTGAGGAGTCAAAAGAGGAGAGTGATCAATTTTCGTCTTCTTCCTCTGTCTTTTGGCTATAGCCCTATGCTCAGGGCTATAGAAGACATCCAGTGGTGGTATTTCTTCTATATGCAAAACAATTTCATTAATGGGATTTTTAGGGATAATCTCTATGTCTTTATGAAGCTTGGGTGGGCCGCTTGTTCATATAATCGGAACTATGTTGACTACTAATTTCTGCACTATAGACACCTCTAGTGTAGTGAACCCTTGGGTGTTCTCTGGATTACTAATAATAGAATCAAATTCTTCCCATTACTTGATTAATTTAGGGTTAATATTATTGTCTGCATCAAGGGGTCCGCTACCTGTTACCTATTTCTATTCCCTTTTTGGTGTCTTCTCTTTCTCAGGAATCTTTTCAATTTTGGGAATTTGTTGAGAAACTTCCTGTTCACTGTGGCCTTGTGGTTGTATTGTTGAGGCTATAGTTAATAAATCTAAAGGAAGTGTTTCCAATCTCTTTGCCCTGTGCCTATGGAATTCCTCGAGTCCTTCTGCTCCTAATTTGATCTTGGCCATATGTTTGACCTAGGAGAATATCTATGCTGAAACAAAAAAGTCGTCAAAGCTGTCTTTTTTATGATCAAATCTGGTAATTTTGGCCTGAGCGGTGACATTGCAGGCAACAGCTCTAGGATCATATTTCCTTTTTGGGGTAGTTGCCAGCTTTAATAATTTTATTTTCTTAGCCTCCTTCTCTGCATGTTTGAAATCATGCAGGGTAAAAGTACCACATCGAAGAGGAAATGTTGGCCACATTTGATTTTTAGAATCCCTAAGATTCTTTTAGGTTCCTTCGATTGTTATCTGATATGCCAATTCTCTTGCCAGTAGTTTATCAAGGATATACAATGGAAGAACATGAGGATTGGAAAGACTGCCGAAAATTCTGATGTATGTGAATCTTGCCTCCCCACACCAACTGCCCATTACTGTTAGGTCAATTGATGCTTCCTTGTATATCCTAGGGGTAGGCTTATTGAATCTGGAGTAATATACAGGACTAATAAAACCATGAAAACTTTTGTACAAATGGTTCTTATAATGGGCTTTCCATAGTTCCTTATGGTAGTGTGAATAGGATTGGGATCTTGGGGAGTCCATTTCCATCCAAGAATAGGGTATTCAGAATTAAAACAAATGGTGTCCATAATATAGGCATTGAAGTAGAAGGGAGGTATCACCCAGGTAGTCACACACCTCTTTCTTCTATACTCAAGTATCTCGGTAGCCATTTTTTCAGACAAAATGTTTGCTCAATCTATGACATAACCATGAATTGGAGCCTCCATTAATGGAACCATATCTATAAAGAACTTAGAAAAATCATGGACTCCAAGGAGTCTACACATCATTGCACCAACATAACAATAAGAAGAAGCTAATGAATCTATAGAGTACATACCCAATGTCTCATGCTTGTGTTTGGTCGAGAAATGTCTCCATTGCTTGATAGGGTTTGATTCAATGTTGTTTTCCTTGGAAAAAGCTTCTAAGAATGCTTTATTATACTGCTTCTCTGGCTTGGGCAAATGGTACATTTTTCTAAGATCCTCTGCTCTCAACGACCCGAACACTTTTTCTTCGATTGTAGTAAATGTCTTATTTGTGGTTGCAATGCTCTCAAAAATCCATCTGATCATGTCATTATATGGCAAAACCTTGGCACACACTGCTATTCTGTGTAGGTATGAGCAGACCAATTCTTTCAACGTATTCTTTGATTTGCTTGTAGAATCTTCTGTAGCTTCTACTTCGAGTTCTTCACGCTCTTCCACTTCTAGTAAATTATAGATACTCTCCCAGCTTGCTTTTCCTAAACCGAGGCAAGTCGTATCTAATACCAATCCTTTCTTATTTGGTTCAAGTTCTTTGACTACAACACGGGCCTTGGCTTTCTTCACCTTCTTTCCCATTTTTTTCGGATTCATGAGCTCAACGTAGCTCTTCGTAGACAATGGAAAACGTAACAAAGAAATACCTGCTCAAAACTAATATGAAATTAAAACAGTTCAAGTAATTCACGCATGATAAACCAAACCTAATTAAGTGTTACCATGGGTGAAATCCTTGAAGGATTCACCCTTAATTGCAAACTTAATGACCACCATGACCGCCAATCATTGTTAATAAATGTAATAATTACCCGTCGCATCGCACATATGCTTAATGGTCCTTTTAAAATGTAACTTTTGATCCTCCTGATCAGTGATCAGCAATAAATCGCAAATCGCGATTGGGGGATTCATCAGTCAGACTTAACATTTTGGGTTGATAACCCCAATTGCGATAAAGGTAAAGAATATAATAAGGCATAGGAATAATTGGAAAATCATTTGATTTATTGCTTTTATGGATTTCACCTGCCAATAAAACTTTTTGGTGGTTCTTGAAACATGCTCCTTACTTTATGATATCACAATCGGGGAGTTCCAAAGGGCTTCCACTATGTGTCACGTAATATGTGCGATTGCCGATTGCGATTATGTTATTGGATCAGAGGTTTTAGAAAAGATCATTTAGGATGCATTGTGGCTTAACTTAGTGATATGTGATCTCCGATCGCATTATCGCATTGGAGATTTACTTATGATGGCTTGCTAAAAGGATATTTCATATTTTATCAAAAGGTTTTGGATAATAACTATATTGCATCGGGCCTTTTGATAAGCGTTTTTATGTGTGATATGATTAATGCCAGGCAAGTGGTTTTATTAAATCACTAATTTGTCTTAGTTTATTAAAAAGGGACTCATTTCTATTTAAAGTTTCTTTTGAATAAATTTAGAAACTGGGGGTTGTTGTACAACACAACAGTTGGTGATTCACTAGATGAAACAGTTATCTCTGAGAATATAATGCAATATTATAACTTTCTTAATTTGGAAACCTTAGAGTATAGAGAAAATGACTAAGAACAATTAGATAATAATTAACTCTGAATAATGATAAAATGTTTCTGCAATTTCTTTCTCATCTTAAAAATAAAAACATTCTAAGTTTATTTAAGCCTTGATTGGTTGATAAATATAAAACAAGAGGATTTTTCCAACTTAGCTTATATGATGACTTCATTGTCATAGGTAGAGTCTCTGCTACCAGCAAACGTTTATAGTCTCGACAGGGTTACCTTTTAACCATTTAATCATTCAACCCATCCATTTCAGAGTATAATTTTTTAGAGTAAATCCAAAAAGATATGTTTCCACACACACACACACACACACACACACATATATATATATATTTGCATTTTCCATCTTCTTTATTTATTATTTTTAAAAGATAAAAAGCCATTGTCCTGGTTTGGTGGCCAGCTATTGACAATGCAATTCACTGGTTATAATTTAACTGAACAAGCTGGCTCGTGATGAGACCCCTTGTCTTATAATTATAAGCCATTACCCTGTTTTGATATGCAATATTGGTAATGTCAGTTTAATTAGTTCCCTATGATCATGGTAAGTAGGATGATAATAAGACCTCTTATCTTTTATATCAAACATATTTTGGAATTACACTCTGAAAAATCATAAACTTTTGTGGATGGGGTGAATGATTTACTCCTTAAGAGAATATGGATGACAAATTAGGAGTTGAAGATGCTAAGTTTGGATCAGTGTTTGCTTCTTATAGATAACCTCATTTGGGCTTTGCAAACTTGGGATGATTTACAATATTTTCAAGGTTTGAAAAGATGTTACAGAAATAAAGGAGGTTTTTAGAGTTTAATTTTACCAAATTCCCTAGAACTTGCTTCTTCTCCTTTAAGGCTTCCATTTATCAAAAGTAAATATTAACACTATTTTCTTTAGGCAACCTTCAAAATAGTAAAGGCCAACAGAAGGCTATTTACAACCTTATTTTCTAGCAAACAAACAAAATTGAAAATTCACACAAATACAACTGCAAATTGAATATTTACAAATAAGAAGGGGTTACCTCTTTAAGTAAAGAATTTTTTCAAGATAAGCCCATTGACAGGAAGAGAATCTCTCTTTCCTGATAGATCTTGCAATATGAATGTTGATGGGCCTATCTTCTCGATGATTTGAAATGGTCCTAGCCACATTTTCTGAAATTTCGTGTGTTTACCTTTATCTTTGTGAACTTTGTCCCATTTCAAAACAAGATCACCAATCTGTAAAAATTTTGGGCCAGTGGAAGTTGTATCAAAATAAGACTTAATAACATGTTGATGCTTTGCATGTGTAATTCTGGTTTTTTCCCTTTCTTCTTCTAATTTAAGGATTTGATTATGTCTCAATTGAATAGAATAAGTGAGATTTTCTTCAATAAACTGCACTAAGGCTAGATATGTAGAAATTTTGAATAATAAACACATATTCAATGGAGATTATCATGATCATGTACTATTGCAGAATACATACACAATACATAAGGTCCTCTACATTGATCATCAATATAGCAGCATCAATAACAATAAAACATCAAGAGCATGCACACGTTAACACAATATGTAACCCGGGGAAAGCTTACAGCTAAAAACCCCACACTATCTGTATATTAATGATTGAGAACATGTAACATTACAATAGTCAATACTTCTCACAAGTATCCAGCACTATCTCCACCTGTTACACACAATATAGCTCAGATCTGATCTCCAAATCTATTCCACTACTTGCCTGCCTCCACTGCTCAATACCCGCACAAGAATGGATGAGAATGGTTGAACCAAATCGTATTTACCTCAAAAGAATCACTCACACTGGGAATCACGCGAGCAGAGGCTATAATCACTTGGTATTGGCCAATTCTCATTGGCATAACTCAATCTCATTGATTGTGCAAATCCTCATGCACAACTATAATCACAACTGATAGCAATCTGATACTCTAACACCTGTCCCTGCTAAACTGAACATGCACTGACATGCAACTGAGTTAACTGATGTATTCTTTAGTTGCATTATGAGTTAATAATTAGTTTAACAACTCATCATTAGTCTATTTTCAGTTATACTAATTACAACTAGTTTAACCAAGTCAAACTGAACACAATACCATCAACTCCACAATCAACTCCACCAAACTCAACTAATTGAGTTCTAACTGAAGTCATGCATGCAACAACTCAACTGACCCACAAAGAATACATATTTCCTTCTGACAGCTTCATGTGCTACATCTGTAGCTCAAACTGAAGTGCTCCAAGAGAATAAGATAAAGTTTATAGTCTAAATATTATCATAAGCTAATAATATTTGACTGCTCTATAATTAGACTTGACAGTGTCACCGCTGTTGTCTAAAAATAGAAGTCCATCTATTTTTTCCAACTTGACCAATCATCCATAAACAACATCCTGCAACTCATAGACATGATCCATATGTCTAGAAATAGACATAGTCTAAAAATAGACTTTGCGCCATAATTTGCCTGCAGGCCCACTTAGTGAAGGTGGCTCTTTTCACTAAGCTCCATCATCTTGTTGCAATCTCAACAATTCTCATCATGATCTTCCTTTACTACCCTTTCGCCATTAGTAAACATTTCTTGTAGAAACTTTGTCAAATGTATCTTCAAATCTGTCTTCAAACCTTCCATGCTTGTCTTCAAATCTGTCTTCAAATCATCCATTTTAGCTTCCACGCAATCCATCTTAGCTTCCCCATCATTCATCTTAGCTTCTACACCTTTCTTTAAACCATCAGTCTTAGCTTCCATGCCTTTCTTTAAACCATCCATCTTAGCTTCCACACCATACATCTTATCTTCTACTTATTTCTTTAAACCATCCATCTTAGATTCTATTACTTTTTGTGTGAGTGACATTTGTTGCACTTGGTCTCGTAATTTTGATATATCATGTTGCATTTCTTCCTCTTCTTCATGAGTCATGCTAGATCTTTTAGGTTTCTTACTAGGTGTTTCCATTTTCTTTCTTCAGGGCATCAATTACCGATAATAATGCTTCACTATGCCCTTTGAATTCCTTCAAACTAATTTTGCAAACCAAGCTTATGCAAAAATTTAAAAAGAACTACACACATTTTCTTCACTTTGTATGAGCTTGATATTGAATTTGATGTATTTCTGTAATTTTGGATCTCCAAGGTCTAAAATTTCTTCCTATAGTAACCCTCTAAGCAATATTTCTAACTTTACAAGTCTGATCAAGATTGGATTCTCCAATGAAGAGTTATGCCAAATCTCCCAAGATGATGTGAGTATAGACTTGTTCAGTAGAGTGAACTTGCATGTCGTGCCACAGGTCACTGTTTCAACCTTAGGTTTTGAAAATGTTACCCAAAAAACTAAACTCTGTCCTCTTTCTCTAACTTCTTACAAAAATTCAATTTGATGCTCATAGAGAAATTTATGAGGATTTTCCCAAGGTGACCTGTTTGGAATGTAATTCAGGGGTCTGCAAAAACCCTAACTTCCTTAGGTTATATCTCCGAAATATAGTGATACAGGATCTAAAATTTGGAGTCGAGGTTTAGACCGATTTCTTCTCAAATGGGGTTTTGTTTTAGCTTCTAAAACTTTGTAGAGAAAGTGTTATAGCAAACATTCCACAATGACCTAGTTTAGATGAAATTCTGGAGCTTGCAAAAACCCTAACATTCTCAGATCATATCTTTGAAAATATAGTGAGACAAGATATGAAATTCGGACCCGAGGTTCAACAAGATTTCCTCTCAATTGGGTTTTTCTTTTTTCTTTTGAAACATTGCAAAAAAAAGGTTATAGAAAAAATTCCACGATGCCCTGCTTGGGACAGCAAAACCCTAGAATCCAAAGCTCTAATACCAAATGTTATGAAACTAGCTCACAAAAAGTTAGAAAAGATAGATCAACACCTTAGAATTCAGCCTCTTCGAGGGGGCAACCTCATTTGATTACACAAATGAACAATTCTTGAATGATACCAATGACAAAACCTCCTTTCTATATATAGGAGTCTAAGGGTTCACAATATAGCCAATCCGACCTAACAATAATAATATAAAGGCACAAAAATAACAATATTGGGATCCTATGGGGCACAATAATAACAATAAGGGATACAATAACAATAGTAATGGGAGAACCAATAGTATTATAGGGACTTAAAAAATGATGAGAAGGATACCCAGCATACTACTATATCTTCTTCAAACCCATTAAACCATGAAGAAGAAATTTCACCACCCACATTTTAACCTCTTTTTTAGGCATGTTAAAAGATCACAAAAAAGACACCCTATTGAGTATTGTTTCACATATTTTTTAGGATCATTAAAAATAAACGAAAAAATCACTATAAAGTGTATTTATTTTCTCTGACATGCTCATTAATCTATGTAGGAGATCATAATAAATAAATAAAATAAGGAAAATGGAGGGTGGAAGGGGGGGGGGGGTGTTGCGGGTGTGTGTTAGATTCTTAAAAAAAAATGGTGGTGTCAGTTATGTTGCCTTTAAATATGGCACTTTCTTCAATATTATCATATGGATGAGCTATAGCTTTTCTAAGATCCATACCATACATATGAGCCTTTTCACTCTTTTAGATGGTTACTCTTCTAGTCATTATGGAGTGCTTCAATGCCTCCTACATTGTTGCATCATATCATGTGGTTTTAATCACTCAATGCTACCAAGTAATTTTTATTTCATGTCACTATATGTTCAAAGGAAGTCTAAACCTTAGTCATCCATCTGCATTCCTTATTTGCCTTTTGTGTCGATCATCCCTATGTCAATTTTACTTGGTGACTTCATCTATTAATGTCATATCTCTGTCTATTTCTTGTCAATTGATGAGGGACACATCAAATCCATCCTTCAATGGATATCCTCCTATCAACATCAACTCATTATCTAGGAGTGTGGTCTAGAAACTAGTAGTACCTTGGAGCTTGCGACCCTTAGTGGTAGTTTTCCTTGTGATCGATAATGGGTTTTCCTCATTGATCCTTGATCAGTAGAGTCCATGAATGTTCCACATCATCTCCTCAATTCAGACTTAGTGGAGTGATAGGTACCTTGGGTTCCATTTTTATTATTGGTGGGTCCCTATATGTATGTTAATGGTATATCTTAATGATTAGTAATCAAGTGTTTTCTACCATGATCAACATCCATTAATTTATTATCATGATGTATATTTGTACCATGAAGGTGGATATGAAAACCTTAGGCTTGGGTGTTGAGGGATTTTATCCCCTAGGGCTTTTGGGTGGAACCCTAGCAGACTGAAAGTTGTCTAAACAAAGAAACATACACGTTTGGGTAGTTCCTCAAGGGTCCAAACCCTTCTTCACGTCCCTTTCGCTCCTTTGTACTGTAAAACCAACAATTCCAAAGAATGCAACAATATATGGACAAAGATTTATACAAAAATCATCTTTATGTTATACAAGAAAGGAGTTAGTTATGAACTTTTAGACATCCATTCATACATGAAATTCAAACATGAACATCATAAA
The DNA here is from genome assembly GCA_000404065.3 of Pinus taeda. NCBI lineage: Eukaryota > Viridiplantae > Streptophyta > Pinopsida > Pinales > Pinaceae > Pinus > Pinus taeda. Next base: position 85,816 of record APFE030942976.1, read on the forward strand.
CATAAAGAAGAAGCATATCGGGAATCAAGACGTGTTTCTTTATTAAAGAAAAATAGAAAGTACAAAAAGAGTAATATCACCTGAGCAACCTTTGCAGGCTCTAAGCTCAGCCTCCTTCTGGATCCGTCCCGCCTCAAGCCTTGATCCAGGTGGATGTTGGTGGCCACCCACCTATCCCATTTGGACCCCCACATTTGTCTCTTTCCATTTTTCAGTTTCCGTAATTGTAGCACAATTTACTATTTTTAGCAGTTTTTTTGGGTCCTGAACTTCCGGAGCCGTTTTGAGGCCCTAAACGACGATTTTTGGGAAATCTGGGGGCAACATGGGTCCATGGATCGATGTTACCCTTCCCAAAGTGGTAGTTCTCGGATAGATCTTTCTAACGAGCTATCATACGCGTCAAACGGAGATCGTATGCCAAAGTTACGACCCCGGGAAATTGATGTACCAATTT
>APFE030942983.1:0-23617 GCA_000404065.3 Pinus taeda
CATAATAATAAAAAAGCATGGAGGTATGTGAGTTTTCAAATTTCTTTCTTTCCTTTTTTTATCTATTTTATTTCGTTATTTTATTTTATGGAAAAAATATTGTATTTCCTTCAAAACTAAGATTTACATGGATGTTATTTCCTCATGGGGTAGATCAAGCGGCATTGGCCGTGGAAATGAAGTCTCACCGAACCGGAAGTCTTGGGTTCAAATCTTGGGCTACCCTTCCCCCCTATTGGGATATGTAATGGACATGAAAATTGGAGAGTCCTACCAAAGCTTACAAAAAAAAATATTTACATGGATGTTCTAGAGAGGATAGGTCATTCTTTCACCATGGATATTTGACCATAGCCAAAATTTCACTCTTCACAAAGAGGCAAGTGAGATCACACTTACAAAAAATTGAGATCATAATAAAAATGAGCCAAACGCAGCCGGAGAGAGAATTGTATAACTTAAAAAAAATGACCATGAGAATAATAGAACTAAGCCTAGAAGTCAAAATCTATAGCAACCACCTCAAGTGGACCTTTAGAGTTTTCAGGGCTATTACTTGTTCGTGGAGAAATGCGCAAAGTTTTCTCAATGAAACTAAAATAGTGAATAAAGTTCCTCAAATGATGGATGGCATGCTCTAGCAAGTGTAAGATGTCAACTCTATAATTGAAGGGATGAGGTCGATGTCATCTCTAGGGAGTGTAAGAACTAAGATGTCAGATTTCAGCTCTATAATTAAAGATTTCAAGTAGATTTGTATTTCTTTCAATTCAAGGGAAGATGTAGATGTTAGCTCTAGGGAGCCTAAGATGTAATATGTAAGATTTCATCTCTATAATTCAGGGTATCAAGTATATTTGTATTTCTCTCAATGTTTAATATGGACTTTGACCTAGTTGAAAGATTTTATTTCTTTTCTTCTCAATACTCTCATGGATTCATCTTAAATCCATATCTACCCAGACCTTAGATAAATAAAATATCTCGAGGTGAAAACCTTTCCTCACTCAAAATGAGTTTTGCATCTTGAGAGATTTGATTCCTCTAGGGGCTTCGTACATCAAGAGTTAATATAGATCTATGGTTATTATGCCAATTGAAACTCTACAACCAATATGAGGAAGACATAATATTACATTTTAAAGTAATAAAATAATATTTACACTAAAACTTAATAATAGTAACAACAACAAAAAATCAACCTTTTTTATAAATAAAAAAATTCGATGTCCACAATCCTCTTGGTCTCAATAGAATATTTCAATGTCGTATTAAATTGCATAATTTTATATAAAGTAGTTAAATTAAAAAGTTACTTATATTTTTACTTCTCATCACGAAGGATATGTGTAATTTACTCCATTACTAATACGGATTTGATATATAACACTTCAAAAATATTAATAACTAAAAACAATTTAATGTGGATTATAAATCAAATATTTCAACATGCATGTTCAATAAAATATTTCAATATAGATAAGGAGTTGTTATTATTATTCCATCAACAACTTATTTCTAATTTAATGTACCAGGGAGGTTTATGATTCCCTCAATGTTTAATATGAACGTGAGATGTAACACTTTAACAATTTCTTAGAGTTAAAAGATTTTATTAGTGTGTTTCTCAAAACTAGCATATGTTCATTTTAACTCTATATCTACCAAGATATTAAAGGAATCAAATCTCTCAAGGTGAAAGCCTTCATTCATTTTTATCACTGAAAATGAGGCTTTTATCTTGACAAATTTTACCCCTCTCAACACTTGATAGATCCTAAATTAAAATGGACCTGTGTTAATTATAAAACTTTCATTATAGTATACAAAAATATATTAGCAAAAGACAAAATTTATTATAAAAATACATTATTATGATTGTACCATAATCGACTCATCTCTGCATCTAATATAACTATCTCCATCTATCTATACAATCTCTGCAGAACTTGCGTTTTGAATGTATGCCCTCGGGAAAGATAATTGTGGCTTCTCACATTTATGAGGATCTAAACACTAAGTGTTAGATTTATTTATATATAGACTTCACATATTATCTTTAGTTGTATATAAAAAATTTGCACCTGTAGACTTTGCATCCTCACACCTAATCTAGACTTAGCATCTTTGCGTCCAATACACACTTTGCATCTCCAGCTATATATGCAGACGTCACATATTCCCATCTGACACAACTCTATTCGGCCTCAAATTGAACTCTCATAATTAAATACTATCTTTGACCTAAAATTAAAGACTCTGCTTAGAACTAAACAAATATAGGACTCTAGTACCTATGAATCAAGGTCAATTAGCTTATTTACATACTCTCTCTTCTCCTTGAAATATTCTATTTGTTACAATTATGAGTACTTCTTCCCATATTTCTAAGCCTAACTCTAGCATAGGGAGGCCAAGAAAATAAAAATTACTTTTTAGGTTGTCTATCAATACATTGAATATTTAGAAAGTTAAGAGAAGAAGTAGAAACACAATGTAAACAAGATTTATCTACAATGCTTATGAAACATAAAACTGAATTATCCAAAATGTTTAACAATAGATACAAGTTAAAAGGAAGAATGATAACATTCATGACTAAAATTAAAGGAATGAAAGATAGTATACAAGAAATAAAACACAATAATGACCAGTGTCCGACGAAAATTGCACCCTCAAAGGCAAGATTAAAGAATTAAAAGGAAAACTAGATAATACTTCATCCCTAAGAAACACAATGAATCAAATAGATATCAAACCCATAAAATATTAAATCAACATTAATTCAAATAGATCATGAGTGCCACAAAAGAGCCTCGAACCTTATAATTGATTGTCTAAAAGAGAAAAACAATGAGGAAACAATAGGAATAGCAAAACAATAACTAAAAATTAACTGACAAATTAAAAAAAGTTATCTAACATAAGCAAAAAGTGTGGGAAATATTTTTGAGGATAAAAATTGACTAATTCATTTTAAGGAAAGTTGCAATGACTACAAATTAGGACCAAGTTCAATTAAGAAAAGAGGTCCAAAACATAAAGTAGGCATGAAAGGAAGGAAAATGACAAATTATTAGAAATAGGAATATTATTATTACAGATAGATTCTGAAATAAAAGTGATAAATAGGAATTAGGAACACCCTCGATCCTCTTGTAGAGCTATTGTGGTTTTCCATAGCGTAAGGGTCCTATGTTAAGCTGGATCCCAAGTGATATTGATCAGCATTTCTGAGTTGAAACATGGGAGCACGATTAATATAGGTTTACCAACATAAATGGATTTATTCTTTGGTCTACTTGGGACAGAAAAACATCTCATAGAGACTTCAATGGTATAGCTTGTTATGTAAAAAATATTATTTCTCCCCACATTTGACTTCATAATATTGACACCCTTAACCATTATGTTTGGATAAAAATTTATGACTTGGTTTCCAATAGGAATTTTCTCACTGTTTGTTATTCTGCTCCTATCAACTCTTCCTCCTATAAGGAAAACAACCTAGAAAATAATTTCCCCATCATTACCTTAGAATATGATATTCAGAGTTTAAGGAATGAGGGAAACATCCTTTTTCTTGGGGATTTCAATGCTATAATAGCTAATTATCAAGTTATTCTTTTAAGTAATAACTCTAACCCTAACCCCCTATGGCTTGATGAGGATTGTGACATAGCTCAAAAATTCCAGATAAATTTTGAATAAATAACCAAGAAACTACTTGTTACTGAGTTAATTCCCAAGACATTATTATTGGTAACAAGATTAATAAGTGGCCTACATCTGGCTAGATGACTTGTAGATTCATGGGCTTGGAAATAATCTTAGAAACTATGAAATATTTGATACACAAGTTCTCAACCATATTATTAATTTTGACCTCTTGGATGACCACGGGCCTAATTATGAGACAAACCCCTATTTTTAACCCTAAACCTTGGTATACACACTAACAACATGAAAAGGAAAGGTGACATATAAAGGCACACTGAATTTGACAAAAGGGAAATGGATATCTTCTTAAAAGATACTCTTAATTATAAAGCTCTTCTTAAAAGGAAGAAAATGTTGTATAAATAAGAGGTAAAAGTGTCTTCTTCACCTCTATTAAGTTGAGCCCAAAACATTTTGCAGGAATACTCTTGTCCGTAAAATGAAATAAAATAATTTCATCCCCTTAAAGAATTGGATATTTATCTTAAGAATATTTATGACTCCATGGACATCATGGGAAACATTATAAATGATCCTATAGAGGAATATACTAAGAGAGTTGAAGATGAAAATCACTTTCTCTTGGAGTTCCAATCCCTTATTCACATCCTCTCTCATTTTTAAAAAACTTCCAGACTACCAACCTTCATGAATTGTTACACTAATAAAACTACAATGATATCAGAACACTTCCCTCGCTTATTCTTAATCATAGAAATAAAATATTAAAGAGCCTTAGTTATATTCTCACCTTATTAAGACCTCATAGATCATATAAGTATTTGTGGAGATTAACCATCATCATCATCATCAATAATATAGAAGCAGTTAAGTATATGATTTTTTTATTTTGTTTTTTTGGAATGAAGATTGTGCTTCCTTCGTAATTTAGTTTTACATGGATTTTTAAGATATGTTTGGTAAATATTTCATTGGGGAGACTAGATCATAAAAGAAATCGAACTCTTCATAGACGCAAGTGAGATCATAATTGAGAAGAAATTAAGATCATACTAAAAACAAGCTAGACTAGCGAGGAGAGAGAATTATATAATTCAAAAACAAAATGGCCATGATCATAGAAAAATTAAGCCTAGGATTTAAAACAAATAGAGACCACCTAAATTTTATTTTTTAGTGTTCTTGGGGATACCACTAGCTGGTGGACGAATGCTCAGATGATGCTCAATGAAATTCGTATGGTAATTAATGTTCCTTATAAGTTAGTGGAGGTGATTTAGTGAGTGTAATGTGTTAGCTCTATTCTCCTAACAATCCTACATAAATATACCTAGAAGAAAATTTATATGCTAATACAAATAAATGGTATACAAACTTCCCATGTGTATGTGCAACGCCTAGCACCTAGTCACCAAAATCCATAAGGACTTCTATCTTTCAAAGATACTATCAGTGGGAGGCTTGTTCACTTTCCATGCAACAAATTTCATCTTGCATGTATCTAAATGTGAGGTGCATGGAATCTCTCTCCTAATAGTAGGTGGCCCTGAGCGAACACAAACACATTTTTAAAGCATGACATTGACCTAGTAATCGATACTGAGTTTAGAAAAGAGGAAGAAATGGGGGTAATAACATTAGGAGAGAGATCTACCTAAGGCAGTGGTGGTGCGACACAGTAATAAAGAAAGTGGCAATAAAGAGGGAGGAGTAAAAAACCAGTTGTGAACCACAAGGGAACAGAGAGGGAAAGGGAATGTATTCAAGTAGAAGGTGACCTAGAAAGGGAGGCTAGCATGAAGTGGTAAGCACCCACTTTCCAAGGATTTGATGGGGATACAAGTCTACCACTAACGTTAGAGAGTGGACTATAAGTTTGGAAATAAGTGTCAAATATATAAAACATTAGATAAAGAGCATGCTAATAATAAATGGATTTCAATTTTGAATGAAGGGATCAAAGTTGACTAAGAAATCATCAATAGAGCAAAAATATTCATACTAGGAAATGCTTCAGGAGTCTAGTTTCCACAAAGTGTGGTTTCAACCATGCTTCTATGATCTATGAATGACCTAGTGTTTCGACCTACGTAAAAGGTTGATAAGCTTAAAAAAAAAAAAAAAAAATAGAAAAACAAAAATAAACCCTAACTGGAATCTTAGGGGGATGAGAAGAAATTTTACAGGGAATCTTGAATTCACCAAATGGTTTGAATAATATTTCAGCTAGTAAGAATGATAATGGACATTGTTATAGGACCTAGAGGGATTTCACTAAGGCGAGGTGACCATAGCCCCCTATGCTGAAATTATTGAGCAGAGGATGGAGGAACAAAGCTCAGAAAGGACTATCTCTTACTAGAATTTGAGTAGGCTAGAAACAAAAGGAGATACATTTTTATAAATATTCAAGTGTCACTCATCGCACACATAATGATGTGACTTTTTCTACAGAACAAAAAATCCTCAAGATGATTGTGGTATATGGTCTTAGATCAAGGATCCAACTTAACTCTTGGTTCAGGTGAGGTGTCAATAACTTCAAAATTATTCATTTTTGAATGGGGTTGTGTTCCATGTTCTCTAGTCACTTGGCTATGATGGATGGTGGTATCTTGATGTAGGAGCATCCAACACCCTTAGTCAAAGGGAGGAGTCCAAAGTGAAAGAAGAGGAAGACGTGGACTAGGGGAGAAAAACAGAGAAAAATATATTTTAAGACATATTTAAAGATAAAATGGATAAAGTCTCAAGGAGAATTATCAATGTAATATTCCATGTGTCATACATATGTATGCATTATGGAGCTTTAGGGATTTTGTTGGAACAAATCAAGGAGGGGATGTGATCAGATCCTTCATAGTGATCTGATCCAACACTTCTATTATATATATATGAACCTGTGCATTCAAGGGAGGGATATATAGAGAGACATAGTTATATAGTTAGAAATTGTGAATTCATAGTGTGGAAATGTAGCCGAGAGGAGACTCTGTTCTAAGGCTAAAATCCCTTAGCTGTAACTGTGTTGCATATATTATAATAAATATGTGTTGTGGTTCATGGTTAAAGGTAGAAGCCTAAGATATGCTTCTGATAGGCTTTGTGGGCCATAACCCACAAGCGTGAGGATTGATTTATTAAGGAAAAGGGATTTTGGATTAACCCCCAAAATCTCATTCCCATCATTTGGTATCAGAGCAGGGAAAGTTTCCTACAAGGTGAAGGATTCCAAAGAGAGAAAGAAGAAGGAGTAGGAGGTACAGTTGATAAAGCTGGAGATTTATGGTCTCACTGTCACACAGAGAACAATATCAGAAGGTGAGATGATTTGCAACAAAGCTACAACATGGAGTGCTCATATGTTTCTAGAGGAGATAATATGAAGGATGCCAAAAGACTGAGTGAGGAGAGCTTGGTGAGGTATCATGTAGCAGAAGGAGACTATTACTATAGAGTTTTGGTTGTAGCTCACAGAAGACCATGAAGGCAGCGCCACTAAAGAAGTGAAACAGTGGGTAGAATTGCTAAGGACAAGGAGAAGCATATGACCAGGAAGACATAAATTTTTGTGCCTTGGGAGTTTGATGTAGGAGCATTCAGCACCCTTAGTCAAAGGGAGGAATCCAAAGTGGAAGAAGAGGAAGACATCGACAAGGGAAGCAAAATAGGAATTTTGTTTTAAAACAGATTTAAAGATAGAATGAATAAAGTCTCGAGAAGTCTTATCAATGTAATCTTCCATGTCTCATATGCATGCATTATGGAGCTTTAGGGATTTTGTTGGAGGAAATCAAGGAGGCGATGTGATTAGATCCTTCATAGTGATCTGATCCAACACTTCTATTATATATATACAAACTTGTGCATTCAAGAGGGGGATGTATAGAGAGACATAGTTATATAGGTAGAAATTATGAATTCACAGTGTGGCAATGTAGTCGAGAGGAGACTCTATTCTAGGGATGAAATGATTTAGTTGTAGCTGTGTTGCGTATATTAAAATAGATATGTGTTGTCATCCATGGTTAAAGGAAGAAGCCTAAGATACGCTTCCGATAGGCTTAGTGGGCCATAACCCACAGGTCTCATGGTTGATTTACTAAGAAAAAGGGATTTTGGATTAATCCCCAAAATCTCATTCCCACCATATCTCAACCACCCCCCTTTATCTCGATCTCCTAGATAACAAAATTAATGAAGATATTTTACTTCTATGATATTAGTAGAATTGCATATGAAAGGGTATGAAAACACCACATTTGCATACTTTAAAGAAGAGGAAACATACGAACAACCATCAAATCAAAGAACACACACAAGTTGATAAAATAGCTCACCCAATCTAGGTTACATCTTCGGGCACGGTGTCAATAGTGAGGAGGCCGGTTAATTAAATGCTTCAAGATGATGTTGATGTACATGGTATATTCTTTGTCATTACAAGGATAAATTATCTCAGCAAGACATTATCCTATAGGAAATCTCACTCATATGGGCCCTCCTTTAGCATGAAAAGACATTAAGCTCTCACATGAAGTGGCATACATGTATCCTCCAATAGAATGATATAGAGAATCTCAACATAAGAAACATCCTCATAGAAAATCAAAAGAAAGACATGACATCACTGTATCATATAGCTTCACTTCCAGGAATGGCTTAAAAATGCACAACTCTATTGAAGAAATGGTCTGCACTGTAGAATTTGTGGCATGAAAATGTGTTACATGAATTTAAACTTGACCCCCTTTTAACACCATCAAAATATGAACCCTCGGGAATGTCAAAGATTCCCCAAATATTCCTTCTCATTGGTTGACTCGAACTTGTCTCCTCAAATGGAAAATATGACATCATCATTGCGCTCCTTGTGAAAAACTGAGTAATTTGAGTATATAGTCGGCTTGGTTCTGAAACTGTAAAAAATTGGCCCTTAGGGAATCTTTTAGATTGCTCATGATTCCAAAAATATTCCACTCTGCAAGTTGAATGAAGATATGCTACTCAGATTTGAAAACTGATTTAGTCATCAGATGCTTAATGAAATTCTAGTTCGTTTGAGTATAAAGTTAACATGCTTTTATCACTGTGAAAATTTGTCCCCAAAGGAATCTTTTAGATTCCTCCATGCAAGTTAAATGACAATTTGCTACTCAGATGGGGAAACTGATTGCACCATCTCATTCCTTGCAGAAAACTAAGTAAAATGAGTATAAAGTTAACATACTTATGCCTCTATAAAATCAAAATGCCGAAGGGAATCTAAACATTCCTCCCCTACATCAGAGAATATTCTTCTTGAAATCCATGCTAGATATGGTTCTTCTACCTCAACATTTCTTCATGCACCTCTTGTTCGGGTCCCCTCTGGTGGGAAAAATGGCGATTTTTTACATAGATTTTTCAACAGATTTTTTAATAACTTGGTTGTTGGCCCTATGTTTGGAATTTTTAAAAATAAATGGTTATTGGGGAGCATGGTTCAAAACCCGTTACCCTAAAACACCCACGAATGATTTTGTTGGGCACATTGTAACGAGTTTGGATTATGGTTAACTACTTGTGGCATATTAAAGTTGTAGTATGGGTTGGGCCACTGCATTGGGCAGGCTAACAATCTAGTTAGCATGGGTTCAAACCCTTCCGACCCATTTTAATACATAGTATCATATATATATGGTCATTCAAATGTTTGCCCATATGACCATTTATAACAATAGATGAGGGGTTGGCGGGGGTGGTGGCGTGCCACCTCATTAATATATTTTTTTATTTTTTATTTTTTTAAGATTAAATTATTCAAAAAACCATGAGCGGATTTTTAGGGTCATTAGAAAAATTAAGTAGGCAATAAATTTTCTTTTTTAGACCACCGGAAACCATCACCATGAAGTGTTAAATTTTCACTTCGTTAGTGGCCAGCACAGGCCTAGTTTGACCAAAACTTTGACTCACCATAACTTTAGCATACGAACTTGGATCAAAGTGTTGCTTGCACCATTGGAAATCTTGTGACGATATATTGGATCTGACCCTAGATTTACTTTAATCTAGTAAATTTTAACTTTTTAACTTTTCCAAAGCCTTTTCTGAATTCTAAGCATTTATGGAGTGAGTTGGATCACCCCTTCCCCTAAAAGTACCCTGTTTGGGATATAAATGTCATTCATGATTAGCTACCAACAATCATATTTAACGGTGGAATATGGTAAGAGGAAATTCCAAATTCCAATAGGATGAGAAACTTTATTGCAAGTCATGATTTTCCGATAGATCTGCCACCTTATATCCTATGCGTCGAACGTGGTGATGGGGATTAGAATGCGGCACATAGGGGTTGAGAATTTGTAAATGAATTCTTCTAGTCTCTAGCTCCTAGATACTATATGTACATTTTTTTTTTCACAATGCTAATGATTTGAGAATCACCCTCCACAAATAATTTTGAGTAACCCCAAGATTGTACAATCTCCCACCAATTTAGTGAGCAGCCAAACAATGCTCTAGAAAAACATGATTCAAACAACATAATAGTGGAAATATTTTATATTAGCCCATTTATAGAGACCCCATATAGCTAGCTCATCCTAATCAAATACCCTTAACATTTTTGGCCACTGCAATTTTTTATATAGAACAGCAAATGTGGAGAAAGGAGGAGAGGCAGGGAAAGACCCTTAGAAAATTTATAAAAAAATGAAATGAAAAACTAGGCCACGAGAACCCTTTCTCTCTACATACACATGGAAACAAGAGTATTGGATGTTAGTGGAGTCCCCTATACAATTCACTTTATAAGGACCATCCCAATAGTTTTAAAATAGCACATAAAAGAGGCTAGCAGGATAACGCCAGTGAGGGATGATGCAATCCATGTGGGTGGCAAGGAGAAATCGTTGAGAACCGTTTCCAGGTATGGGCCGATGTTGTCTAATCGAAGAATTCGACATGATGATAGGATAACAGAATCAGAAATGATGTAGTGATCAGAGGATTCGTGCTAGTGTGAATACAGTTGGTGCATGGATTGTTCAAATCTATCAAACATGTCTAATCAACCTCGAGTTGGCCTGAGAACCTTCTCATTTCGATTGTGATTTCTCGCATCGCGTCCGGAAACATGGGATACATGAATCTGCGGGTCCATGTAATTCCTTAAAATGTAAGTATGACATTGTTTTTTAAATGTTAATTATAACGTTGGCAGTGAATAATAAATACATGACGATTCATTTAAATAATTTATATATATAATGACACTTGTTTGTTAGGAACAATGCTTCTTCTTTTTAGGTAGAGGCTTTTACTTTGAGCACGATATATGCAATGTTGTATGTTTCACTAGTGTGCATATCTAGTTGTGGGGTGATCCTGTACAAAATAAATCAAGCTTCTTCCCTCCTCATGATCTTTACTATAATGCAAAATATATCATCCAAGTTCTAATATTGTATTAAATAAATAACAACAATAGTAAATAAATCTCAAGGTAAATAAATCTCAAGGTAAAAGTGAGTACAAGTAATATTTTATTCTTAATATAATATTCAAATTACAATAATAATTTTAATATTAAGAATGGAATTTTAATGGTTTTTGGTTTGAGAACAACGAGGAAATTTTGTATTATAAGGTTAAGTTTAAAGATAAAAAATAATATTTTCCTTAATTAGAAAAGAGTAATGACAACAAAATAATGGTAATAAAATTATTCAATTTCTATTTTAATAAATTTTATTAAAAGATAAATTATTTTGAAAGTTGAAAAGTTCTTTTTAAAAAAAAAGATATGTAAAGTTCTATAACTACTTAATATAGAGTGTACACATAGCATGTAAAATTGATATTATTAATATTCCATGATGTGTATTTCATTCTATGTTGAGTGAAGTTGAAATATTTAAAAAATATTATCTAAAAAAAATATGTTCCGCATAAACAAAATATTTCAATGTTCCTATTAAATAACATAATTACATATCAACTTTACATAAAGAAAAATAAGGTAATCTAAATTGATTTTATCTTACATTTTTAATTTTTATTGTGAGATAAACATGCATTTATTTGATTCTTAATATGAAGTTGACATATATATATTAAATATAATATATATATATATAATATATATATGATATATCGTGTGTGTCTTATTCCATTAATAGGTTCTTTCCAAGTGAAGGTATGAGTTAAATTTGTATTTCCTTCGATGTTTAATATGGACTTGACTTTTAATATTTTAAAATTTTCTTTCAATTAAAAGATTTTTTTGTAGTGTGCTTCTCAAAACCAGCATGGATTCACCTTCAAGCCAGATTTGCCAAGACCTAGAGAAATAACTAATACTCTAAAAATACAATATTTGGAAGTGAAAACCTTTCCTCACTAAAGAGGAGTTTTGCATCTTGAGACATTTGATCCTTATCTTAAGTTAAGATGGATCTACAATTAGTGTGCCAAGAGGAGATCTACAACCAATATGAGGGAGATGTTCTCAGGTATTATTACATTTCAAAATAATTAAATAATATTTAGACTAACAAATTTAAAAATAGTAACAAATAAAAACACCAATGTTTATAACAAATAAAAAAATTGAATTTCCACCATCATCTTGGAATCAATAAAACATTTCAATGTGGTATTAGATTATATATTTTTTTATAAAGTAGTTAAATTAAAATATTACTTATTTTTTTCTTTTTATTATGGAGGATATGTGTAATTTATTTTATTATTAATATGGATTTGTTATGTCTTTGCTTCAAAAATATTAATCAAAAAAAGTGTTGAATGTGGATTATAAATCAAATATTTCAATATGCATGTTCACTAAAAGATTTTAATATAGATAGAATGAGCTAGAGAGTTCTTATTCTTATCTTATCAATAGGTTATTTCTAATTCATGGTACGATGGAGATCTGCAATTCACTCAATGTTTAATATGTGCATGACATGTAACAATTTAAACATTTCTTATAGTTAAAATATTTTATTAGTGTATTTCCTAAAACTAGCACACGTTTATTTTCACTCGAGACCTACCAAAATTTTAAAGGAATCAAATATCTCAAGGTGAAAGTCTTTCTTCATTCTTTTCACTCAAAAAAATGTTTTCATCTTAAAGATTTCATCCCTCAAACACTTTAGAAATAGCAACACTGGATAAATACTAACTTAAAATAGACCCATATTAATTATAAAATTTTCATGACAGTATAAACGAAATATTTCTATTGTGCTTTCGGACATCCCATCCGGTCCACAAATAGACGATAAGTGAATCTGCGGATGCTTGTAATTCCTTAAAATGTAAACATTGCATTGTTTTTCAAATGTAATATAACTTTCAAAGTTTATTATAAACTAATGATAATTTTTTTAAAAAATTTATATGCAAAACGATGCCTGCTTGTTAGGAACATTGCTGGTTTGTTTTAAGTAGAGGCTTTTACTGCTGAGCACCATGTATGCAACGTCGTTGGTTTAACTAGTGTGCATCTCTAGTAGTGTGGTGGTGGTGATCTGGTGGAAAATATCAAGCTTCTTCCCACCACATCATCTTCTTTATTATCATGCAAAATACGTCATCCCATCTTAACTTAACTATGGTAGTAAATAAACCACAACATAATAGTGAGTACAAGTAATATGGTTATCGTATTATAATTTATAATATTACAATTACAATAATAATTTGAATGTCCAAAATGAAATTTCAATATATTTTTTGTGTTACTAACTTTTATGTAGTTAAATAATGTTACATTTAATAATAAAATCATATTTAGAATAGAAAATTAAAAATAGTATTGATAAAAAAATATTGGAAATAAAATTATTCATTGTATATTATAATTTTACATAAATTTATTAAGAGATAATAAAAGTGAAAGTTAAAAGAAATTAATTTATTTTTAGGAGGATTATATGGAATTTTCTTTCTACATAATATAATATAGAGTATACACACAGCATGAAAAATTGATATTATTTATTGCAAAATTAATATTATTTATATTCTTTTGTGTAATTCACTTTATATTTAGTGAAGATGTAATAGTTAAAAAAATATTTACAAAAAAAATCTTATTGTTGGGCATAAACAATTTTTTCCAATATTCCTATTAAATAACATAATTTTTACATTCAGATGAGTTTTCTTATAGTTTTACTTTTATTGTGAGAGCGATGTGCAACATATGCCATTCTTTCGATGCTTAAGATAGACTCGATTGTAGTAAAGCGATTTTATTTCTTTGCTTCTCAAACCTAGCATGGATTCATCTTAAATCCACATATACCAAGACCCTAGAGTAATAACGTTTTTACTTTTTATTGTGAGAACAATGTGCAATGTATTACATTCTTTCAATGTTTAATATGGACTTGATCATAGTTAAAATATTTTATTTCTTTGCTTCTCAAAACTAGGATGGATTCATCTTAAATCCACATTTACCAAGACCCTAGAGAAATAAAATCTCTCGAGGTGAAAAGATTTCCTCACTCATAATGAGTTTTTCATCTTGAGAGATTTGATCCCTTAGGAGCTTGGTAGATCCAGAGTTAAGATAGATCTATGTTGATTATGCAAAGGGGAGCTCTACAACCAATATGCCCAAGACGTAATATTACATTTTAAAATAATAAATTAATATTTACTCTATTACTTAAAAATAGTAACAACAACAAAAATAAATGTTTATGATAAATAAAAGGATTCAATTCCAATGATCCTCTACGACTCAATATTATATTTCAATGGGGTATTAAATTACATAATTTTATATAAAGTAGCTAAATAAAAAAGCTGCTTATATTTATACTTTTCATTATGAAGGACATGTGTAATTTATTCCACTATCGATATGGATTTGATATGCAACACTGTTACAGACCCATTTGGGCACGTCAATCCCATCATCCACATCAATATTTTATGGTTCATCAAACCCTAATTTCAGTTGCTACATGCCCTAAATAAAGTCACCTCTTTGAATTCCTCCTTCCGAGGCAGTTTCATGACTTGAAGACATACAAAAAATGCCTCTAGAGGGACCAACGTAGATAGGCCCATGTAAGTGTGTGCTGTAGAGCAGTTAAGTCCATGCCACAGTGATCTGTAGAGTTCTTAGGCTTCCTTTCACCTGCGTTGGACGAGTTTAAGCGAAGTTCACATAGTGTTTGGGGAATATTCTTATCTTTTGGAGTAATCTAGAAGGTTCCAATACTTATCAACTCCTATGAGCTCGAAAATAGATGGAGAATGAGTTAAGATGCATCCTATCATCTCATCCCTTCCTCCATGGAACTAAGTCCAAGTATGGAAGGCCATTCAATGCCACCATTTATGACAAAACCTCCTTCATCTCCCTATAAATTGACCACTCATCTAAGTGATTAGGGGCTGCATTATGTTGAATTGTAAGGAGATAATCTTGCTATGAGAATTGGCTTTGAAGCAAGTATTTTAATGGTACAAGGTTGTCATGCTTTTGATGTGATGTGGATGGGATCCAAGCTGGAGGAATGACATTGAATCAGACACAATGGTTGTAGTTCCTTCTTCTATTCAATAAAGTATTTGAACTTTTCTCCCATATGTTTGTATTGTCTTATAATGCTTATATGTGTGAAATGTATCTGATTCCATTCACTTATATTCTATAGATCTTTTGTTGTGATCAATTCCCAGTTTTATGTTTCTGTTTACAATTACTTCTCAAGCATATTAAGTACGAGAATGAGCGACATGATCGATACAAAGGAGACGAGAGGAAAGTGGGACTACAAGTAGGTCTTCTCATATTCTCATCTTATCTATTGGTTATAGAAAAAGACTAAAATACTTGAAACTGTTGTTCTAGATATGGCTGCTTATCTAGGGAATTAGTATTTATCCATAGAAACCAAATTCTCCAAAATAAATTGGTGACTCCATTGGGGAAGATCCTCTTTCCTAGTAGCTTATCCACCTCCTAATACATCCTTATGGACCCTACATGTGTTCATTCATAGTATTTCAGCTCTTTTGCATTGAAAATTTGGTCAAAACTGTGTCAAATTACCTTTCGAAATGGCTCATTGTCACGAGTGCAGGCTTGTGGGGGACACAATGCACTACAGAGCACCCTTGGCTTAAGGATAGTGCTCTAAAGCACATTGTCTCCCATTCAGGGCTGCGTTGATCCTCATAGGGTCGGTTTCCCAAATTTTGGAATGTGTCTTTGCCAACTTTTCTCTGCTTGTTTTCTTGTTGATTGATCAATGGATGTCATGGCTCAGGGAACAAGTTTTTATCTCCTTATCTAGCCCTACTTTGAATTGATTGATTAATGTTTCTTAAATGATTTCTTTGTCATTATCGATACATAGTCAAAGTTCGAATACAATTGATTAATCTTTGTTTGAAAGAAAGTTTCGTAAAGTCTTCTTTTCCTTCGAAACAAAACTATCATAACAGTCTTCGTTCTTATTAAAGATTGATTGATTGTATGTGAATATCTATCCTTTTGTTCATATTCACATTATGGAAATCGAAAAGAAATACATGCATGTTTCATTGAAAAAGTTTGTGAATGTTTGAAAGGAATAGCTAGGGAAATTGCATTACATGTGCTCTTTGCTTTATGTCAAAGATCTGATTGCTCTATTCCTATTGGCTAAGGTTATCACTGTTCAACTCAATGAAAAAAATGTTTATCATATTAGTTTTATTTCAAGAATTTATCTATTGGAGCATTATTTCCTAATGAATAACATTTATAGGTCTAGGCTAGACACATGTTCGAGCATCGTAAAGCATAGCAGTTGTCGTTAACTTGTCCGTGATACATTCCGAGTATGATACCTTATTCCACGTACGTGACTATATCGTAACTTTTCCACGTAACTTTAGGTATATATGGTGGTGTTACAATACATAAAGTATATGGGAATGCCCTTGCTATGCAGTTTCACATTAGACAATGTTAATACAGGTTGGGCCTCCATGTACTTTCACGTATATATGGGAGGAACACACTAGGTTTCTATCCATTCTTAGGTAACCGAGTCAGATTCCTTGTACACTGTGATACACCGAAAACAACATTCAGGGAGATTGCTTGCCCATACTTCTTGGGTCACCAAGAGGTATTATGCACTTCACAGTTGCTTGGTAAACCTTTTGCATTGATTATCCCCCATTTGTTTTGTTATGTTACTTTGATTAAAATAACATTAATTGACCGCATATAACGTCCTCCACACTCACTCCTTAGTTTCTCTTAGGTTGAAGCAAATGGCGGCAAATCCAGAGTCCACCCATTAAGTACGTCCTTTAGATGAGAATCATAGTCCTTTTGCTCCTTTCAGAAATATTGGTGCTCCTTATATGGCTACATTGTCCCTCATGGGATTTACCATTGGCTTTCAAGTATGCTTTTTTTCAACCTCCTTGATACAAAATGTCATTATTTCTCTACAATCGAGTACTCCAACTGGACAAATTTAACCTCGAGTGGATCCTAAAGTTGACCCTTTGCCTTCTTCCTCAGTTGTTTCTTCCACTCATTCTTCCTCTTTCCTTGGTGAAAGTATTGGTACTAGTAACCAAGTGGCTAAAAAGAAGAAGAAAGGGAAGAAGAAAAAGAAGAAAATTTAGTAGAGGGGAAACTAGGCAACCATTACTTTGAAGGCAACATCTGATGAGAAACCATCCGTCAAGCCTCAGAAAGTTTGATATCCATGAAAAATTTGTACGGGAGACCATCTTCTTCAAAATTTTCCTGATATTCCTAAGATCTTAGAAGAAATGGTCTTCCCTTTGACATTGTCCTCTACCATCAACTTCTATAGATCATGCTAGTGACACACCATCAACTAGTGGTACTAAGGTTGATGGAAATAAGGGCAAAGTTAATTTTCCCTATAGGTTATGTGAAGGGAATCACCCCATTCACCTTTGTCCCTCTATCGATGAAGCCAAAAAAGTGTGGGATAACCATCTTGCTTCACTGCAACAACTTCCACCTGGCTACAAGAGACTCTCCCATACTCCTTCACTAGTTGATGAATTGAATGACTCAAATCAACCTTCGGTCAAACCCAGTCTCTTTGAATGTGAATCCTTTGAGTTGATAATTGACTCGAATCAATAGGTCGAGGTAACGGTTGATTCGATTTCACCTTCAGTTAATCTTACCTTTCCCAAAGAGAGTGACTATGATACCACTCATGTTTTTTTTGCTTCTTCAAGTTCTAATGAGCTTGGGGGAAATCCTCCTGTTCCATCAAGACAAGTGGAAAATCCTCTCATTCTCATAACTCAATGGGTTAATTATCCCGTTTCTATAGTACCCCCTCCAAGTAGTCTGGTCAATTCCTTTGATTGGAATTCATTGGCAGGATTTTGTCTCCCTTCTTATGTGCCTTTCCAGATCATAATACGTTTTTGTAATATGATTGTGTCAGGCACTATTATAGATGAAGGTGCATCTATGAGTATCCTTTCCTCAACTACTTAGCAAGTGCTCGGTTCGCCACCACTTTTGGTTGTTACCTAGAATCTGTTGGCTTTTAATAGAGGAACCAATGAACCATTAGTGATCCTTCCTCAGTTTCCTATTACTTTGGGAGGAAAAATCATTTATCTAAATGTCATAGTAGTCCAAGGCTATTTAGATTACAATTTACTTCTTGGGTGCGACTATGTTTATGACATGGGAGTTGTTGTTTCAAAACTCTCTCGAGTGATTTGTTTCTTGCATGAAGGCAAAATTATCACCATTGACCAACTTTCGTTTCATGGTCCAAATATGGCTTCCAATCAAGCATCTTCCCTAAATTGTCCTTCTTTACCAATGGTATCATCCCCGCCATGGGTTAATTATGTGGAAACCTGCTCCATGCCTACATCAACTGCTGACCAATTCCATGATGTTGTACATTATGTATTGAGGGAATTAGAACCATATCTTGGTTTCCTTGATATGAATCCCTTCCAGAGCATTGTTCTCCCATCAGATGAGAACTTCTTGGAATTCATGACCTCATATGGGTCGTGATCAAGGAATATGAGTATGGTTCCTTGTCCTCTGTGAACCTTGTTAAAAAATGAAAAAAGGAGTATGAGGATAGTTCTTTTACTATGTCAACCTCATTTAAAAAATGAAGCAGGTCCATGAGCATAGTTCCTTGTCTTGTGTCAGGCTCATTAAAAAATGAAACAAGGAGTATGAGCATAGTTCCTTGTCTTGTGTCAAGCTTGTTAAAAAATGAAACAAGGAGTCGGAGGATAGTTCCTTGTCTTGTGTAAACCTTGTTAAAAAATGAAACAAGGTGTATGAGGATAGTTCTTTTACTGTACCAAACTCATTAAAAAATGAAAGAAGTCCATGAGCAGAGTTCCTTGTCTTGTGCCAAGCTCATTAAGAAATGAAACAAGGAGTATGACCATAGTTCCTTGTCTTGTGTCAATATCGTTAAAATATGAAACAAGGAATTTGAGGATAGTTCCTTGTCTTGTGTCAACCTCATTAAAAATGAAACAAGGAGTATGAGGATAATTCTATTACTGTGTCAACCTCGTTAAAAAATGAAACAGGTCCATAAGCATAGTTCCTTGTCTTGTGTCAAGGTCGTTAAAAAATTAAACAAGGAGTATGAGCATAGGTCTTTGTCTTGTGTCAAGCTCGTTAAAAAATGAAACAACAAATCTGAGAAGAGTTCCTTGTCGTGTGTGAAGATCATTAAAAATTGAAACAAGGTCCCCTGGAGCAAAGTTCCAATTTGAGTCTTTGATTAGATCTCGTAAAATCTGATCTCGTAAATGAACCTTGATTCCATCCACCTGATAGCCATGAGAAATCTACTTAGGTGAATGTAATGAAGGTTTGGGGGCATGCACCTAGTGGTAAAATTAAGTTTCCATGTAGTTTATGTGAAGGGAATCACCCCAATCACCTTTGTTCCTATCTAGAAAAAGCCAAAAATGTGTTGGATAACCATCATGCTTCATCGTAACAACTTCCATCTGGCTATAGGAGACTCTCCCTTTCATCATGCTAGAGGCATGTAAACCAATTTCAAGCATAGTTTTTCCTCATTCCAAGCTTGTGTAAATATCAAACAAATGACCGACATGGGTTTGCTCAGATACTTCTTAGGAATATAAGTAGAACAAAATGGAAATGGGATTTTTATCCCACAAGCGAAATATGTTAATGAAGTGTTGGAAATATTTAATATGCAGGAGAGCAAAGCAACAATAACTCCCACGGTGATGGGATTAAAACTCAGCAAAGAGGACAACGACAAGGAATTTGATCCTAGTTTGTACAAGAGCATAGTTGGTAGCCTCAGGTATTTGACTGCAATTAGGCTGGATATAATGCATGCTGTTAGTTTGATTTCCAGATACATGGATAGGCCAAAAGAGGCGCATTGGCAAGAAACGGAAAGGATTCTGAGGTATGTTAAAGGTACTAAAAGGTTTGGCATTTTATATACTTCTTCAGAATGTTCAGACTTAATTCGATACACTGATAGTGATTGGGCTGGAGGTGTAGATGATCGGAAAAGCACATCCAATTATGTTTTTCACATGGGTTCACTAGCCATTTCATGGGTTTCTAAAAAACAGCCTATTGTAGCGTTGTCTACAACAGAGGCAGAATATGTGGTAGCCACAGCAACGACGTGTCAAGCAATTTGGATGAGAAGGATGTTAAGAAGTTTATGCCAAGAGCAAGCAAAAGGAACTATGTTTTTTTGTGATAATAGCTCAGCTATTGCATTATCCAAGAATTTTGTGTTTCATAAGAGAACGAAATACATTGACACAAAGTTTCATTATATCAGGGAATTGGTAAACAATGGAGAAATTGTTTTAGAACACTGCAGAACTCAGGAGTAGGTTGCAGATATTCTGACCAAACCATTGGGGAAAAAAAGTTTTTAGTTTTTGAGGAAATGTCTGGGTATGACTGATAACCCATATGTTGAAATTAAATGGGAGTGTTGAAATGTTACTTTCAACTGCAGCGCCAAAACCGCTAGTTCCCCGCATCGCTTTTTACGAAATGGTGGTAATTCTCTAGGTGCAGTGAGCACACTCATCAGCTGACACATACCTTGAGCAGTTTTCAAATACAACTTTTCCCTACCTCGTAAAGTTCGGTAACAAGGGTCATGCAATTTTGCTAACAATCGTCTGATTAATACCAAGGCTCGATGTACAGGCTTGCACCATGGAGCTACTTATTACATGAAGTGAATTGGAATTTTCATTGATGGCCAACTTTATCAGTGTAGTAATTAATATAAATTTACTACGGTTGTTGAATGTAGGTGAAGTTTTTAATTTTATTGTTTTTAATTCACGGGAGTAGTTTTTTTTACAGTACAAGAAAAATGTAATGTCATGTTTTTTTGTTGTTGTTCAAATATAATGTAATACGCAACAGCGTGAAAGTAAGAAGTGAAAGGAAAAATTACACACAGTAGTGTTAATTTTTCAGGAGAGACAGAGTGAAGTTTTTTTTTTGGGACTACCTCTGAAGTAGTCTTGTTGTAATCCTCCTGTTAGAGGAAGACTTTGTAACAGTCAGTATTGTTAACGAATACAAGTTCTTTTTGTGTGTGTGTGAAACTCTATCTTCAAGAAACAATTTTAGTTTCTCTGTGTTAAGAAACAAAGCATTATTCTCTGTTCATTTTTGTTATGAAATTATCAGAAATTCCCAACAAGTATAAAATAAGAAAATGGTTCCCTTGCTCCATAGCCAAGAAGGCCTCCTTGATGGCTTCAATGTGATAACCCCATTCCCTTGACTTTTTAATGGGTGAGTTGATGAATTTCATTTATTGCATCATTTAATGGTTGACTTTGTAAGTAGCAAGAAGTATCTGTACATTGGGAATCATATTGAAACTATAGAAAACATTAGGTAGTGGGCTCATTTTAGCATCATTTCATTCCCACTATAAAAGCTTTCATTTCTTTGTACAATCCACCTATTATAAATATAAAATATCAACTAATGAACTATGCTTTCCTTCCATCTTAATATGAAACACACACACATATATATTCTTCAAACAATTGTAGTATATTTAATATATTTAGCTTTTAAGTAGACACACCAAAAATATCCTCCAAAAATCTTTTGATGGTTAGGATAAAACTACAACCACTGCTATGCTATTAATAGTTTAATACTTTACCTATGGTCCGAAAATCTTAAAATAGACATAAAAGCCCACTATTTCACTAGTGTACCCCAAAAATGAGTGAGGTATACGACTTTTTTTAACCATATTTTAAAAAAATATATATTTCAAAAATATTTCTATCATTTTTATTCTATTAAACTTTTAAGTGAACCCAATAAAGAATCACAAAAATGCTATGCTATTCACGATTTAATATTGTACACTTCATCCCAAAGCTTTACGTTACCACCATAACCCCAGGGAAGAGAAGGGAAAGACCTTAACCACCATAACCCCAAGGAAGGGAAGGAAAAGCCTTTAGCCACCATAACCCCCAAGAAAGAATGGGAAGGGAAAAACCTTAGCCACCATAATCCCAGAAAAGGGAAGGGAAAACCCACGAGAAGGGAGGGAAAAACCTTAGCCACCCCAACCCCACGGAAGGGACCCGCCAAAATAAATATTTCTATCATCGTTAATATATTACACTTTCATTTAAGTCGACCCACCAAAAAATACTCAAGTATTCCGTAAAACTACACCAAACCTATGATATTCACGATTTAATACTTGACACGTCGTCCCAATGCCTTAGAAAAGGGGCCCACCATTTGAAAGACCCAGCCAGAGGGAGAGGGAAGCGTATTAAAACATGATCCCTTCTTCTGTTTATCTTATCATATGTCATTCCCAAATTGATCTAAACTTTAATAAAATCGGTAGCAGCGGATAAGGCTAAGGTGAAAACTGTGAGCAAAGTTGGAACGTCAGTCTAATACTCTGGCCTGGCCGATGAAGAGAGGACGAGAAGAGAAGAGAAGGCGACTGTTGTTACTCTTTTCTAATTTTAGAGTGAGTGTCATGGATCATTATGTTATTGTTGAGCAGTTGGGAAAAGGAAGTCATGGAACCGTTTGGAAGGCAGTGGATAAGGTTACGGGCGAATTTTGGGCCATCAAGAGACTTAACGGACACTTCTCTAGATATGAGGATTGCGCATAGGTGAAATGTTTAGCGGATTTGAGGTTTCATCCCAACATACTTTACCTCCATGATGTCATATTGGAAGGCACCACGATGTACGTGGTGCTTAAGCTGATGGACTACGATCTGTCAGAACTCCAGAGGAGAGGGAGAGGACATTCGTTCTCCGAGGACCAGGAGCGAAGCTTTTTCTTCCAGATTTTGAAAGGGTTTCAAAGCATGTCTTATGAAAGATATTTTCACAGGGACCTGAAACCACATAATTTATTAGTGAGGGGAGGTACGTCTATTAAAATTGTTGATTTCGGGCTGGCTACTAGAGTATGGAATAAGCCACTGGAATCATATGTTGGGACATGACTATATCGAGCACCGGAACTTCTGCTTGGATCCACTGAATATTGTTTGTCCAATGACGTTTGGGCAATGGGCGTTATCATGACAGAGTTGTTCATTGGTTATCCAATATTTACAGGGTCTAATGCGCTACATCAGCTGCATAGCATTTGCTATGTCATTGGTTCCCCTGATACCCAAATTTGGCGTGAGGGGTTACTGCTTGCCGACTTAAAGGGTTACAACTTTCCCTAAGAGTTTCGGAATGTTGATTCCACCAAAAAATTGTCGTCTCTTCTACTGACAGCAAATGTCGTGGCCATTGATCTCATAAAAAGTTTGTTGTGGTGGGATCGGAAGAGAAGGCCCATACCTAAGGAAGCACTGCAGCATCCATTTTTCTATGCCTCCTC
>APFE030942985.1:10427-20517 GCA_000404065.3 Pinus taeda
TATGTTTCAGATGTTGTACTTGATGGCAACACCCATGGCATGGCTCTCATTTTGATAAAAATAAAGAAGTACGCAGGAGAACAGTTCAGAAGGTGCGTACCCGCAGGTATACCCTGCATGGACCGCATCCAAATACGCGGGTTACCCATTCATGGGGTGCGTACCCCAGTGCACTCACTTCAAGACAGTAAAAGCGCGCACATGTGGGGTTTCCTATGGTATTTAGCCGATGGTATTATATGATCACGGTTTTGGCCCGTGGTAGTAGTCCATGATTTGAGGAAGAACATGCCTATATAAAGCTAAGGAGATCATTTGGCTTCAGCATCTTTTTTGTATTGAATATCTTAAGATCTGATATTGGGTTCTCGGTTTAAAAGCTTGATCTTTAGAAGAGAAGTTGGAAGCGAATCTGTGAAGGGTGATCTCTCGAGCGAAGATCAGATCTGAGTATATGACTGTATTTTGGCCCTAATCAGAGGTGCGCAAGTGATCATCAGTGACAGTGCGTGGGTACACAGAGGAAACAAAGGGTCTGTGCGTGGGTACGCAGAAGAGACGAAGGGGCAGCGCGTGGGTACGCAGAGGCGACAAAGCTGAATTGCGTAGGTACGCAGCACGACAGTGTTTCAGATGTGTGCTTACTGTTTGAGTATGCGGCGCGACAGTTCTTCTGGGTGCGTGCCTACTGTGTAGTACGCAGTGCGATAGTACATTTTGGTGCGTACGGGACACAGATCAGTGAAAGGAGTAGTGCGTGGCCACGCAGTACAACAGAAGTAACTCTGCGGGTATACGCAGAGAAGCAAAGGGTGAAGTGCGTAGCGACGCAGGCCAGTAAAAAGAAAACTGCTTATCTGTTTTAAGACCTTCTGTTGGTTGAATTTTTCTTGTTGATAAGGTGTTCTGGGTTCAGTTATGTTATTGTTGATCTGGTTATTGCAGTTGACTGTATAATTTACATGTACTTGATGATCATTTGATGTATATGGATCCAGTTTGAAAATTTATGAAAAGTGGTCCTTGAAAAGAAGTAGGGGGTTGAAGCTCCCTTCCAGGAGAGACTGGAAAACGAGGAGAGAGTTGTAGCTCTCTGCAGGCTGCAGCCTGCGTACTGGTAAAGGACTGCACCAGTACAAGACCATTGTAAAAGGAGTTTCTAATTTGAAAGAAGATAGAGACATATTGCAGCAGGTGGTTTTCACCCACATTGGGTTTCCACCTTATATTTGGTGTTCTTTGATGTGACTGTCTGCTTTTCTTGTTCATGCTCATTATTTATGGTATTGGTATGCAAAAATAAGCCAAAGTATAAATAAGAAAGATTTGGTAAAAGAATTAGATAATACTGATTCCCCCCCCCCGCTCTCAGTATTATTGCCAACAAATATGTCAAACAATGTTTTTAGAGAACTAATTTTCATTTATAATAAATCTGAGTTATATTAAATATATATATATATATGGATAGAGAAATATGTGCACTTCTCCAACGAGTTTCAAACTAATATATTTCTAGAAAAGATGAGGAACGTTAAACCAAAATTCATAGTCGCAGATCAATGTCATGCAACATTACACCAAACTTCTTCAAGAAGCGAAGAATCGAGTAAATGAAATGTTGGAGTGGATTTAGCATACTTTCAGTTCATCATCGACCACTATACTAGCAAAACCAAATTAATAAATGTCGTTGATATATGTTGAAGGCGTATACTTATGATTATTATTAATAATTAATATATAATAATAATAAATAATAATAATAATAAAACTAATTATTACTATTATTATTATTTTATTATTTTATTAATCTCAAAATGAATTAAAAATTTAATAAATATAATATAAAGATTATATGTATACATATTTATATTAAAAATATGTTATAATATTGGTTAGATATTTAAAATATAAATATTTAATTGAAAATCAACCATGTTTAATCAATGCTCGACCATGTTTTATTTAGGGGTTTATAATATTTATCTTAGGGTTTAATTATTAAATGAATTAATTAATTATTTAATAAAGTATTTAACGAATTGATCAATTATTTCATAAATTAATTAATAATGAATGAAATAAAAATGAATTATTTAATTGATCTATAATTAATAATTAGCAATCTTTGTTGCAATGCGACGTTGGACCATGCTCGACCATGGTTTAATTGTTAGATTTATAAGCCCAGGGGAATAATAAACCCAAGGGATTAATACAAAAACCCCAAAGGATTATGAATCCAAGGGAATAATATTAAAGCCAAGGGACTAATATTATAAACCCAAGGTATATAAACCCTAAGATACATATTATAAACACTAAAATAAATATGGTTGTTGTTGAGCACCTAATCCTCTAAGGGTTGGTGTGGAAGATGAACAGTCAAAGGAATTCCAAGAGACCACTTGGAGTACGAAACCAAGGGTCACTAGACTTGTATAAATATGTATCATTGTGAATAATAATGTATTCAAGGTTGATCTTACATATCTCCTATCTTCGCCACTGTTGTGTTGAACATGGTATCAGAGCGAGTTCATTTGTAATTTGCTCAATCTTGTGCAAGCCACTTATTTTTGTAGTCTATGTAAACCTGCGCTTCTTTGTCTCAATGAAGCTTGTAGATTTGTGTCTTTCTAAGCATTTGTGAAGACAGAGGTAACATTTCTCAGCTTTCTCTCTCTGCCTTCCTAATGACTGGATCTCTGCAAGTTTACTCTGTCGATTTAACGATAAGCTCTTGAGTTTATGACTTGGAAATTTCTGGCCCTGTGGAAATAAAGAATATCAGGCAAGAGGATTATTTTGTGTGACGTTTATATTTTCTACGTTTATTCTATCTTATCACAGGAAGCGACCAAAAAACAACGAAGGGACTTTTTTATCGTTGCATACTTTATAATAGAACTAATATCATCCATATTTGTATATTGGCTCCCCTCAAACCAATGAAGAGGTATGAAAGCTTATCAATGACCTAATTCATCTTATAACTTCCTTATTCAACAATATTTCAGGCACTTAGTTTGGTGAAGTTATTGGTTTATTTATGGTACACTTTTGTTCATTTCAAAGATTATGGTGTCGAATCTCTTTTTGCACTGAGACACTTGTGGAGTTAGAGTTTCTCTAAGGTTAGACCCAAAATAGCAAAGCCCTAAACTCAACATTAAATTAATTGAAACAATAGAATGTGACATTATTGCTTATGCAATAGGAATTGTGATTATGTAGTGTGGTTCTGCCCTGGTCAACCTCCGTGTAAGATTTGAAGCTATAAACAAGTCAGAAACAACGTTCTCCTATATGGCCTTATCACAGTGGACTTGATACTAGTTGCAGTGACATATCTCTTTGATCTGAGTTAAAACCTTCCAGAGAAGCTTCCTTAAGAGCACTAAATATCAATAATTGTGATCCTTGTAGTCGATTGTGTATGATGTACTACACTTCTCTAAAATATCAATGACACAATTATAAGCATAAAGACAAAGGACAAAGGTGCCCTATGTCTAAGAATTGAATTTTCATTAAGATTCAAATGCATACTTGTAGTTGAAGGCAATTCATAAGGAGATAAGCATTGTGCAGCTTAAAATTTGTGGTGCTACACGTCAGAAGCTTTTCCAAATTAGAGAACTGAGCCACGTTGATTGTAGCATGAAACCACCATATTAAATTGCTCTCTGTATGTTGTTTCCTTCTAGTAGTTCATTTTAGTGTGGTGGAATGGTACGTCGCTAAACTAGTTTGGTACTTTGATTTAGCTTGGACACTAGTTTAGTATGCTATTTTGTTGTGTATGGTTAGAGCCTCACCTGTTCGTGCTCTTCGTTACCTTAGTTAAAGGATGGTGTATAATGCATTGAAAGAACTCTACATGTGAAATTATATGTGTGTAAACTATAATGAATGTGGCTTTCTGAGTGCTTAAGATTTATATAGTGAATGTTGGTTTAGGTATAGTTGGTTAGGATATATATTGAACATTGGAACCTTCGTTCAACCACCATGTGAAGTGCATTACTGTGATTACTGCTGGTTGATTGGAACATTGAGTCTCTATGTTAAATTCCTGAAAATGACTCTAATTTATGATGTGTTAGACTTATTAAATACTTTGATACAATCCATTGTTGATGGGATGGTAAACATAAACAAGGAAAATCTTTCCGATATCAAAAACTGTCTACAGAATGCACAGGAAAAGATTCATTTTTTGCAACTAGAATCTCAACTTCAGCAAGAAGAATTAAAACAGAAGAGTTATCATTTTAAATCTATTTTTTCTCAGAAAATTGAGACAAACTCCCATCAGCTGCCAAAAATTAATTATATCAATGAGATTAAGATTAATTCAAATGTAGTAGCCATCTCAAGAGAAAAGTTCCATGCATAAGCAAAATTCAACATATGCTTCCCAAGCCCATCATTAGAACTCGAGAAGAGCTTTTCCATGATAAGCACATCGCTATTCTTGGATATGACAAGGATGTGTCATTTCATATTCTAGATTACTCAAAGCCCATCCGGTTTTAGAGTGTTGGATTTCTTTATGAAAATTCATCTTCAGTTGTTCCAGATCCTACTCCTCTTCCACAACATCCACAACAGAATGTTGAATGCCAACATTGTGGCCGAATTGGCCATATGAAAGATCATTATTTTGATCTTCATCCATGTGAGAACTGTCATAAAACAACTCACTCTTCAAATAGATGCTTCAAAAACAAGCTTCCTGCAAGAAGACAGATTCATCTTGGATGGATCACTTCTTGGGAATAGGCTTCAACAACAAAGAATATATTTTAGTCATATGTCATAACTTTTTCTAGAGTATTAAATAGTCTTGTAGTTGATTTTTCCCCATATTCTCACCTTGTATCTGACAGGGGGGAAGTGATGGTCATATACAAGCTTCAAAGCCACATGAAGCGACCCTGAGCCATAACCTACAATACCAAATTTAGAGTTGTAGCTAGAGACAAAGATGTTGTTGAGCATGCCTTTGGTTGGTGGTCAACCTTAAACCATCTATGCGGGGTTGAGATGATCTAGGTGGATATTGGTGGCCACCCACCAATTCCACTTGGACCCCCACCATTGCTTCTTTCAGTTTTTTAGTTTCCCAAATTGTAGCATAGTTTACTATTTTTAGCAGTTTTTCGGGTCCTAAAGTTTTGGACCCATTTTGTGGCCCTAAACAACGTTTTTTTGGAAATATACCGCATCGATTTTCTATCCAAACTCGTCTTTTCCATCGTAGTCCTTGGAGAGATGTTTCCAATAGGTTATCATGTGCGTCAAATAGAGATAATATGACCAAGTCATGACCCCAGGAAGTTCGCTATCCAACTCACCCCAACAGGGCCCATAAACTCTTGGTGTTACAACTCCTCGGGTTAGGGTTTTGGTTGTTCAGGGTTTTCTCTTATTGTTCAATCATAAAAAGGCCCTTGAGCCTCATTGTAAGGCAGTTGAGAGACATGTAGCCACCACATCTCTTCTCAGAGATAAGCTATCATCGCCGTATCTAGTTTATTTCCATCTCTGTTTGTAAGCATATTTTAGTGTTTTACATTAATGAAATGAAGTATTATTTCTGTTGCATCTCTGTGTTTATGGTTATCTTTGTAATCTGTTGCGTTCCTGTTTAAAGCTGGATCAGTGGTATCAAAGTGGTCTGCTTTTTTTCTCTATTTTTCTTTGCATGTCCCCAACGAGGTCAGGATATAAGGAGTTAGGGCTTGAACTGGTCGAACCTTCGCAATACCAGCGTCGCAAATCCCAACGGCCTCCCATGGCAGATGAAAAGAAAGACGAGGGGGTAGGATATCCTATCAAAATATTGATCGAAGAATCCCTCAAGCGACAAAGGAATGCGATCATGGATAACTTTGCCCAGATCCTCCAGCAGCTACCCAAGGGCGATGCATCAGCTTCCAACAGCTACTCTGGAAACACCACACCATTTAAGGTACAAGTTAATTTTGAAATCCCCATATTCGAGGGTCAGATAGATGCAGATGTTTCCGATAAATGGTTAAATCTGTTAGAGGGTTATTTTTCTATTCATGATTTTTCCAGTCGAGAAAATATTATTTTCACTCTTCTCAAATCAGCCCCCCATGTCAAGAACTAGTGGGAAACCTACTGCGAGTAGAAGGATGAAAGTATAGACTCACTATTTTCAGCCGCACCCACTTGGAATTCATTCCAAGATGCCATCAGGGAGTAGTACTACCTTGTCGAAAGCTATGAGGATCAACACATAAAGTGGACCACGTTGTGGCAAGGAAGGGACCAAGACGTGCCAGAGTTTACCAATATTTTCCAAACCCTTCGTACAAAGTTGGGTATCAAGGATTCAGAGTAGCATTTGGTACTCAAATACCACAACTACCTGCACAAGTATATCCAGGAAGAAATAGAATTCTTGAACATCTCCTCACTTGGCACAGCATATCGATATGTCGTCAAGGTCGAGAAAAAGTTTAAACAGAAGAAGCAAGACTTTGGATCTACAAATCTGAAGCAAGGGAAAGGTGTCGCCAACCGCAGAACAAAGGACAAAGCCAAGGTGGGGCAACCCAAGACAACCCGCCAAAGTTGCAAGCAAAGAACAGTGTCACGAAGCCGAAAAAGGACACGAGAAAGTGGTGTGAGTTCCATAAGAGCTCCACCCATCACACAAGTGAGTGTCGGGCCAAGTAGTCACTGGTGGCTGAGCTAAAGGTTTCAGAATCAGATGCATTTTCTGACTTTGAGTCAGAACCCGATAAGGGGAATGACAAAGGGAAGCAGATTATCGATGCAGAGCCCAATGCCACCGTTTCCACCACGAAGATCCAGAAGGAGGAACCCGAAGATCCAGAGGAGGAGGAGCGTCTCTTCCACTCTTAGATGTGCGTAAAAGGCTCCCTGCTACTATTCATTATTGACAACAAGAGCCAAAAGAACCTCATTTTGGGAGAGGTTGTGAAGTGGTTGGTCTTACCGACCACAACACATCCACAACCATACACCATTAGGTGGCTTCACCAAGGAATGGATCTTCGTGTGAGCTAGTAGTGTCGCCTTCCATACAACATCAAGTCCTTCACGGATGAGGTACTGTGCGACATTACTCCCCTTGAAGTTTTTGATGTATTATTAGGACAACAATTCTTGTGGAAGTGACATGGTGTGTATGAATCAAGGTCTCGTGCTGTTATTGTTGCTTTGGGAAACAAGTTGTATAGGATACCAGAGGTAGCACTGCCTACCGCCATCTCTTTGGTTACTGCAAAACAATGTAGTAAGCTCATTTCCAAAGCCGAGAAATTTGTTTTCCTGATGATATGCCCTCAAGGAAAGAATAAGATGGTGGCCACGACCTCTAGAAAAGGCCCCTCCACACGACAACTGTAGATGGACAAGGTTGTGGAGGAGTACGAGGACATCTTCACCTCCTCCGCAGGGGTTCCTCTGCACTGTCAGGGCAAGCACTCCATCAATATGACCGCAAGTGAGCTACTTCCCAATGGACCAATCTATTGGTGCTCCATTCTAGAGAACGATGAAATCAAGAGGCAGATTTAGGAGCTGCTATAGAAAGGTCACATCTTCCGAGTTCATTGCCCTGTAGGAGCCCGATCGTGTTGGTATAGAACAAGGATAGGACTTGGAGACTTTGTATTGACTATCGGGCACTGAACAAGATCAATGTCCATAATAGGTACCCGATCCCACGGATTGATGACCTCCTAGACCAACTGAAGGGGGAAAAATATTTTAGCAAGATCAATTTGAAGTCAGGATATCGCCAGGTACCAATTGAACCCTCTGATGTGTGGAAGACTGCCTTCAAAGCCAATGAGGCCTTTTCGAATGGTTGGTTATGCCTTTTGGATTGACGAATGCTCCTGCAACATTCATGAGAGTAATGGATGACATCTTGCGGCCATTCACCAACTCATTTGTAGTGTTATACTTGGATGACATCCTAATCTTCAGCCAGAGTTGGGAAGAGCACCTCACCACATCTGACAGGTTCTCCAAACACTGCGGCAACACAATTTATGTGCCAATTTGGAGAAATTCACTTTTGGCATGACCCAAGTTCAGTATTTGGGATACATTATTGATGAACAGGGGTGCATGTGGATCCATCCAAGATCCAAGTCATTCGAGATTGGCCATCTCCAACGACTTTGGCAGAGCTCCGCAGCTTTCTAGGTCTTGCCAACTTCTACCACAGGTTCGTGTTGTGATTTTCACATATCACTTGGCCCTTGAGTCAAGTCAGCAAGGGAGGAGTGAAATAAAAATTCTTTTGGTTTGAATCTCAATAGAAGTCATTCACAGAGTTGAAAGATCACCTCTTCTCAGCACCAGTGCTCGCATTACTAGACTTGAAACAACCATTTGAGGTTGAGACAGATGCCTTTGACTATGCTATTGGGGTAATCCTTACTCAACACGGGTATCCAGTGGCATATCACAGCGAGACACTGTCAAACACAGTCCAGAAGTATCCCACTTATGACAAAGAGATGCATTCCATTGTCCAAGCCTGCCGACAATGGAAGCATTACATTTTGGGGAAGGAAACGGTCATCCACACAGACCACCGACTCCTACAGTTCATACAAACCCAAGGGAAATTGCAAAATGGTTTCCATTAGAAGTGGTCCACATACCTGCAACAATTCCATTTGAATATCAAGTATAAGAAGGGAAGCACCAATAATGTTGCAGATTGCCTCAGTCGACCACCGATCATGGCGCTAACCACCGTGCTCAACTCTTGTGGGCACAAACTTCTGATTGGCCACTTTTCTACAAAACCAACCCAGAATTCTGCCACACATACCAAACACTCTTGGAGGGTTAGCATGTTCTATATTTTCACCTCTAGGATGGCCTGTTATGCCACCTGGGTCAGCTTTGTGTTCCTTCAAGATAGCGTGCCAAGATGATTTGGGAAGCACACTACAGTCAAGTTGTTGGGCATTTCGGGGTCAAGAAAACAGTGGCAGTACTGCAGAAGTATTTCTATTGGCCGAATCTTCGATAGGATGTCGGGAAGTACAACAAATCATGCACTTCCTGCACCATTGCCAAACCGACCATCAAGAAGCAAGTCCTCTATACCATGCTGCCTACCCTTAGTTGACCTTGGGAATCCATCTTCATGGATTACATGTCAGGCCTTCCTTCCACTAAGCATGGAAACGACTATGTTTTTGTGGTCGTTGACAGGTTCTTGAAGATGGCCATTATGACGGCCTGCAAGAAGAATATCACAATCGAAGCCATTGCTAAACTCTTCTTTGAATGAGTGTGGGTACACTTTGGGATCCCACAGTCTATCATCTCAGATCGGGATAGTAGGTTCCTCAGTACATTTTGGTCCAGTCTCTGGTCGATGCTAGACACCAAACCCACTAAGTCCACAACCTTCCATCCTCAAACTGATGACTAGACAGAGGTTGTCAACAAGATTATCGTACACATTCTGTGCATGTACAACTCAATGAATCCACACACATGGGATGAGATCCTCCCCTACGTTTAGCACAGCTACAACTGGGCTCTCCATAGCTCGACTAGCCATAACCCTTTTTAGGTGGGCTTGGGATTCCAGCCACTATGTCCCATTGATGTGGCCATGCCATTTGCAGCTACTCACACAGATTTGAGTCATGTCCAGTCCAAAATAGATAAAGCAAACAACTTCATTGAGCACATCCAACATATTCGCCAACAAGTCCATGAAATTATGGAGAAATCAAATGCCAAGAACAAGCAGCAACATGATCAACATCAGGTGCCACACAAGTTTTAGGTGGGTGACAAAGTCTATTTGCATTTGAAAAATGAACGCCTTACCTGAGCCTATTGGAAACTCAGACCACTTTGATATGGTCCTTACACCATTAGCAAGGCTATGGGAGACAATGCATTTGAGCTTAGCATTCCCCCGTTCCTTGTCCTGCACCTAGTGTTCAATGTGGACTACCTTCGGCCATACTTTCCACCATTACTAGACACATCTGACATTGCAGAACATCTGACACCCATAGAGTTAAATCCATATTGA
>APFE030942986.1:0-19390 GCA_000404065.3 Pinus taeda
TGGGGTTGCCTTGGTGGAGCAGGAGGCGATGGTTGTGGATGAGTAGGCGGTGGAGGAAAATGAACGAGAGGAGTGTTGTACTGGGGCCTCCATCCCTGATGAGGTGCATTTCATTGAGGTTGTGGCGGAGCATAAGAATGAAATGAATGAGCAGCTGGTTGGGCATAATATGGATCTGTGAAGGAACAAGGAGGAGGTGCGAACTAGGAAGGATGAGCAGGGGGACCCCAAGAAGGCATGAAAGTGGCTTGATAGGGGTCATATAGGTCTGGGATGTCCCTTGCAGTTCCTGCTGGTAAGGTATGGGTCCATGTGACCTCCTTTGGTTCATGAATAGTGTGGTTCAGTGACTTCTTTGGCCCTTTGATATGCAGCTTTGATTCCAGGCAAGGAAGGGCACTAATCTGCAGGATGGTATTCTTCACAGACAAAACACACTTCTATGGAGTACAATGGACATTTGTGCCTAGGATGCTTTCTAGTGCACCTGGGACAAAAGATGGCAAAAGCCCTCTTGGCTTCCTCTTGCTTCCTTTGGATCTGTAAGGTATCCAGTTGCATGGCAAGAAACTGCCTCATCTCACTCTTGAAATCTTCCATCAGATTCTCACATTCACCTCTAAGGATTGAGTTGGAAGAAAAAGTACTACTCCCAACATTTCTGCTTGTAGCCATTTGCTACAGTGGAATTTTTTCTTCTCCTCCCCTAGAGGTTCTTTAAATATTCCTTGATGTCCGCCCAGGGGTTCTTCTTAATCAC
Organism: Pinus taeda; assembly: GCA_000404065.3. NCBI lineage: Eukaryota > Viridiplantae > Streptophyta > Pinopsida > Pinales > Pinaceae > Pinus > Pinus taeda. The sequence goes on from APFE030942986.1 coordinate 761, forward strand.
AGCCATCGAAGAAGAGAGAAGGTTGGTTGTGTGAAGCAGTGGGGGGTGTTGTGCAATTATTTTTCTAACTTATCTCTACTCCTACCAGAAATGAAATGAAATATTTTTGGTTGACTTTCGTATTTTTCTTATTGTACCTGCAAAACTAAAATAGATTGAACTGCAACTAACTATCTTAATGAAATGAAAATGCGGAATTGAAATGAAAGCAAGAAAGGACTAATATATTTTGCTCAAATGAAATTGCAGGAATGAAATGCTAAGTTACACTTGCAGAATGGAAATTGCAAAAACGAAATGCTAATCTACGCTTGCAGAATTGAAATTGCAGAATTGAAACTCTAATCTATGAAAGCGGGAAATGTCTAATCTACTTTTGCGGAAATGAAATTGCAAAATGGAAATGAAATAAACTACTTAGCAGAAGGTTGTAGTAAAAAATAGAAGAATAGCAGCAATCACCAATACTCTGACGCTTCCCCAACAACGGCACCAAAATGATGGTGGGCCCCAGTATTGCAGTAATAATGCTGCACTCCTGGGACTCCCTTCTTTAATTTTATCAACCGGTAGTTCGTAACAAACTTGGAAGCGACGGTGTTGTATGCACAAGTATTAGCTCTTGCCGCAGGTGTCACTTGGTCAGCTGGCACAAGTCCACTAGGAGCTTAAGCCAACTTCTATGAGCTCTTAGAAGAATCTTTTTAACTGATGGATGAAAGCTAACTCAAAGGAGGCTAATCTATGCAGAAAGAAACTGAAAGCCAAAAAGAAACGCAAACCCTAGCAAACCCTAATTCTACCAGCTAGTCCTACTAATGCAAGAAGGAAGATGCAAGCTACTGAATGAGATGCCATTGGCTTCAGAAGGTAAAATGCATGTGTCTAAGTTATCACTATCTGAAGAAAACATATTTTTGTATTTTTGAATAAGTTGTTAGAATTATCATGCATGTGCTTTTAACTGGTTTTGACTGTGCAGAGGTGGATTGGCGAGAGGAAATGCTTGCAGAAGGTTGGGGAGGTTCAAAGAGGGTCTAAGGAGTCCCTAGCACCCTTCCTGAGAGTTTCATAGAGTTTGGCCTTCAAGAAACCTCATTCGTGAGCTTCTACAGGAAGTCTGCAAGGGTTCTACAGGAAACTTCAGGATTTCTACAAGAAACTTCAGAATTTCTACAGGATGTTTAAAAATTGGATTTTAGAGGATGGGTGAGTGAGGGAAGATTCATTAATGGATATGGAGGTAGGATAGGGGTCTAAAGTGACACAAGAACTAGTGGATGGAGTGGTGAGAGGGTGCTAAGGACGGTTGGATTTGTTCAAGGAGGACTGAAGCAATGTTGCACAAAAATTAGGGTTTTGGGAGAAAATGGCAAATGTGAGGCAAGGATTCTAAGTAGAGGGTGGAGTGGATACTGCTGATGGAGAATAAGCAGATGAAGAAGTGGTACAGGTGCTCTGCAAGTCGTTTTTCCAATCTGAACCAACAAAGACTTGTAAATTCAAAGACCTAGTTACGTTGACCTAATATGCTAGCTGCCAGTAAAGAGAATGAACAGAAGTGTGACCTACAATGAAACCATGTATTTTATCTCATGAAACTAAGAAAACGAAAGTCTGAACTTGTAACCAACTTCTAAACATGAAAATCAAACTCTAGTGATTGCATGGCAAAGTGAAATCAGTGTTTTTGTGGGCAGCAAAGTCATCCTAGTCACAGCTCCTGATCCCACTGAGGAGGAGGTGAAACCACAGATGTTTGATGCCCTTTTCTTGAAGCTTTTTCTGTTAACAACCTATCAACTAAATCTGAGCATGAAAAGCTATTTTACTCATCAAAAACAACCTAAATAACAAAACAAAGTTTAAATCTAAATAGCAGATTTTATTCTTAGAATGCAGCAAAGACACATGAAAGTAAACAAAGGAGATACTGGGCACTTGAGATGGGCCCAACCCCAAGAGCTACAACCTACTAAGAGAGATTTACAACTGGTGCAAAGCTGGATTCATCTTTATTGATCAAAATAAATGTTACATTCCAAAAATTGTCCACAAGGAGAACTTGAAAATGTGCTGAAAGCAAAGCTAATCTACTGCCTAAAAATCGAACTACAAAATGACTACAAAATGAATACAAAATGACTAACTATTGGCTAACCAAAATGACTAACTACCGGCTAACCAAAATGAGGCCCTAAGCCCTATTATTTATACAAATTGAGGACCCCAATAGTCCTCCTAAACTTTAGGGACTCGGCTGCCTAAGACTTGTAGTTAACAGCAGTCCTACTTGACTTGCTTGGCTGCCCTTGTGTTAATTGATTTGGTGGCCCTTGAACTCCGAGCTGATGGTGGAGAATTTGAGGTAAAGGCCCATAAATGAAGGGAACACCTTCCTAAAATACTCTCCACGAATTTGGCTACCAAGTGCTCATTTCAGCCATTGACTTTGTCTCCAAATTGACCAAAAAGGCTACACAAAGCATTCATTAGACTTGTTGGCATAATGACTACCCCAATTCACTCTATTAGCATAAATATAATAAAAAACATGCAATAAACTAATGAGAATGGTGGATTAAGTCGAATTAGGAGGTTGAATGAGCCCAAATAATCATCCATTTTTGGGGCTCATCAGGAGATGAGACGAAAAAATATGGAGAACCAGAATGGTGATGCCTTGTATGTATGAGGACGGTCCTAGAACAAAAGCAAAAATAAATCCTTGAGTGGGAGATTTAAATCTCCAAGAAAACTTGTAAAGGTGTGTTGGAAATGCGGAAAGGAAGGACACTACAAAAGGGATTGTAAATCTAAATCCCTTGAGAAAGGAAAGGGATCTAATTATGCTCCTACAAAGGTGAAAACCACCTCATTTGAAGGTGGGGATGTGTACTTGGCTTCTTATTTAAGTACACATGTAGATCGTGAGGCATGGTTGATTGAATCAGGTGCATCCTTTCACTTCACTCCACATTGAGAGTGGTTTTGGGAGTATGAGAAATATGATGGTGGTGATGTCTTCTTAGGGGATGAAAAGAAGGCTAGAATCATTAGTCGCTGGAAAAGTAAAGTTGAAGTTGCAAGGTGGAAGGATTAGAACACTTCTGGGTGTTCTGCATATTCTTGCATTAGCCAAAAATCTGGTTTATGTAAGAAAGTTGGATGATGCGGGTGTAGAAATAGTGTTCAAGAAAGATATTTGCAAGATGGTTCGGGGAGCACTGGTATTGATGTGAGAAGTTTGGATTGGAACTCTATACGAGCTGCAAGGTAGCACTATTATTAATGGGTTCAACAGTTCTGTGGTTCCTGAAAGTGGAGCAAAAAATCTGGTGGTCCCTGGAGAAACGACCATGTTATGGCATCAAAGGCTTGGACATATTAGAGAGAAGGGCCTTCAAATACTTCATGGTAAAGGTATGGTAGAAGGTATGTCTAATAGCTCTCTGGATTTTTATTTATGTGAAAATTGTGTATGGGAAGCAAAATTGGGTGAGTTTCCCCTCTAGTGGTAAGAGGGCAAAACTAATATTAGAGCTTGTGTAGAGTGATGTGTTTGGACCTGTGTTGGTTCCATCAATGGGTAAGTTTGTGTACTATGTATCATTTATAGATGAATTCTCAAGGAATACATGGATATATTTCCTTAAGAATAAATCTGAAGTCTTTGACAGGTTTAAAGAATTTAAGGCTCTGGTGGAAAACCAGACAGAGAAGAAGATAAAGGTGTTTAGCATAGATAACAGTGGAGAGTTTTGCAAGAATGAATTTGAATAGTTCTGTAAGAAGTGTGGTATAGCACAACATAAGACTAATCCATACACACCTGAGAAAAATGGAGTTGCAGAAAGAATGAGCAAGACATTGATGGAAAGGGCAAGAAGCATACTCAGTGGTGCCAAGTTAGGACATGAATTCTGGGTAGAGGTTGTGGAGACTGCATGTTACGTGGTCAATAGTTCACCTTCATCAGCATTAGAGGATAAGACTCCAAAATAGGTATGGACTGGTAAGAAACTTTCTCTTTCACATCTGATGGTATTTGGATGTGATGCATATATACATGTTCCAAAGGAGAAAAGAACAAAGTTGGATAGTAAATCTGAAAAGTGCATCTTTATTGGTTATGAGGATGGTTTAAAATCAAACCCAGTAACAAGGAAGGTTGTGTATAGCTGAAATGTGGTTTTTAGAGAGGTGAAAGATATTATTAAACATGAAGTCCAACCAAAGGAACATGAGAAGATAGGGTTTGGGCTAAAGGAGGAAGAATCAGACTCTACAGTAGAAGAGGAATCAAAAGATGAAAAGCCACAAACTCTGGTTGTGAGAAGATCAGTTCGAGATAGAAGGCAGCCAAAAAGGTATAGTCCATCTGCTTTCTGTTCAATTTTTTCTTTATCTATTATTGATGATGATCCTAGAACTGCAAAGGAAGCAATAGATTCAAAGGATGGAAAACTTTGAAAAGAGGCCATGGTTGATGAAATGGAATCTTTGCACAAAAATGAAGCTTGGGATTTGGTGGAGTTTCCAGCTAGAAGGAAATTTCATTGGCAGAAAATTGGTGTTCAAGAAGAAGATGAATGCAAAAGGAAAGGTGGAGAAATACAAAGCTCGATTGGTAGCAAAAGGTTATTCCCGGGTGCTGGGAATTGATTTTGGTGATATTTTTTCTCCTGTTGCCAAGGTAGTTTCTATTAGATTAATTTTATTTGTTGTTGTTGCTTTTGATTTTGAGGTAGAATAGATGGATGTGAAGACAACATTTCTTCATAGGGATCTGGAAGAAGAGATCTACATGAAGCAACCTAAAGGCTTTATGGTTAAGGGTAAGAAGGAACTGGTATGCAAGTTAAAAGAGTCTCTATATGGGTTAAAACAGTCACCAAGGATGTGGTATCAGAATTTTGATACATTTATACAGGGAATTGGTGTCACCAGAAGCAAAGAAGATCACTATGTGTATTTTAAATTAATTGGTGACCGTTTTATTTATCTAGTCTTGTATGTGGATGATATGTTGTTGGTTGGAAATGACAAAGAAATTATCCAGGATTTGAAGACCAAATTGTCAACCAAATTGTCCTCCAAATTTGACATGAAAGATCTTGGTGCTACAAACTGTATTTTGGGCATGGAAATTAAACGAGATTAGGTAAAGAGGAAGCTTTGGTTAAACCAAAGGAAGTATGTCAAGACAATACTACAGAGGTTTAATATGGAGGATAGTAAACCGATGAAGGTTCCTGTTCTTGTAGGTGTAAATTTATCTATTGAACAATGTCCCAAGACACAAGAAGAGGAAGAGGACATGTCTCATGTTCCATATGCAAGTGCAGTTGGTAGTCTAATGTATGCAATGGTTTGTATTAGACCAGACGTTACACATGCAGTGGGATTATTGAGAAGGTTTATGTCAAAACTAGGGAAGGAGCATTGGACAGAAGTGAAGCGGGTTTCAGGTATTTACATGGCACTAGTGATTATGGTTTGTGCTACCAAGGATGACCAAGATTGGATAGAGTTTTGGAAATCCATGGCTTTGTTGATGCAGAATGGGCTGGAGATCTGGATTAGAGAAGATCTACAAGTGGGTATGTGTTTAACCTATTTGGAGGTGCAGTCAGTTGGATGAGTAAGAGACAATCTGTAATGGAACTATCAACTACAGAGGTAGAATACATGGCAACCCTCATGCAAGCAAGGAAAAAGTTTGGTTGTAGAGATTGTGTTCAAGTATGGGGTTAATTTAGCGAGCTATAAGGATAGACTGTGACAGCCAAAGTGAAATTTTCTTGGTAAAGAACCCTACTTATCATTCAAAGACAAATCATATTGATGTTCAATACCACTTTGTGATGGATATGGTAGAAGAAAAAAAGTTGTTGCTGGTAAAGGTGGACACTTTGAAGAATACTGTAGATGCGTTGACAAAGTCTGTGAGCACAGAGAAGTTCTCTTGGTGTAGAGAAACAATGGGTGTTGCAGGGTTGGATAAATGACTAGGCTCTCTTGTGGCCCCCTGTGGAAAGAAAACAACAAGTGGGAGAATGTTGGGTTGTATTATATTCTTTCCATGACTAGCCCACGCACGGACCTACCTATGGTTTTGTGCATGGATTTCACACATGTTTTTGGGTACGATGGTTTTCGTTCCATAATATTTTGTAGATTCGGCCGAGGGAACTATGGTTATCTTCTAATCCAGGGTTAATGGATTGGGTTTTATGGAGGCTTAAACATGTGTATATATGTATTGTAACATTGAAAGGAATATAATGAAAAATCAATTTGGTGGTCCTAGTTTTGGGATCTAGGGGAAAATCTCTATGTATATTTGTTTTATGTGTTATTCTCGTGCCATTGTTTATTTTCTACTTTTAGAATTCGTATGCAAGTAATTTATGTACAGGGTTAAAACCTACAACTACAACGCTAATTTATCATCAAGCTAAAAAGTATATAAGTGTAAGAGACACACATGCAATTGACATGCATGGATGACCAACAAATTCAACCCATCCAGTCTGAGAGTTGAACCATGCTCTAATACCACTATGTAAGACCCTCCTCCCAGGTCTACCCAAAGTAACCATGCCAACTGGGGTGAACATGAGATGAGAGGCTACTATGATCAAATTCGACTTCCTATGTGACCTTAAGGAAGTGGAATCATGTAACATCCCACACAATCATCCAACATCATCAACAGAACCCTCATGAGACAAGTCAGCCACTCAGACAACCTGCCCCTTGGTCCCAATTTTGTTCTGAACCTCTTAGGCCATATTCACTCTCATGCTATGGGTAAGGGAGTCTAAAAAAACCCAAAGTTTCTCTCATAGGCCTGCCTGCTAGTGACTGTGGACCAAAATTTCCAGTTTTGTGTCAGCGACCCGTGGATTTAAGCCATTTCATGCCCATAGCCCAGGCCACCGCCCAGAACGGAATGATAGCTTAGAATCAGGAAATGTACAAGGAAACAATGATGCAAAAGCAATAATTTTATCAAGACCTTAACTAGACCCCTACTAGACATGAAAAGAATTTCATCAAACATATCATCGACATGTAACCTATAGGTGTAAACAACATAATTAAGTATAGGGATCTCATACTTATTTGAGAATCATTATGAACCATTGTTCCCTCATGCTACTTGTTGTATTATCATCTATTAGGGAATAGACACATTATCCATTCATGTACAAGTAAAAACATGTTGAGAACCATACATAGTTGTTTTCATAAAATATACATATAACCAACATAATAGGAACATAAATACAATAAACATATCAGCCATCCAAATCCATATATACATCAGTACATTTACACATGAAAATCAAGGGAATGGATTTATCATTAATGAATGCAATGAACCAACCAAGGATGGGACTACCACGTTCCACTCAACCATAGAATGGCTGAGCCAAATCTATCTTCATCCATTAACCCCCATGCCATATTCTAAGCATGAATGTAGGATCTCATAGAACACATCATTAAAAAACATCCAAGGCTTCCAGACTCCATCCACCTCAACCCATCAATAGTGATTCCACCTCACAGTCAGACATCACAAAACCATCATCAAATCGGTCTATATCCCATCCATCCAGGGCTCCAGAGAATTTGTCCAACCAAGGCTTAACGACTAGTAACTCAACCCACAGATTTTACTAGGCTCCAAAGCACTTGTCCAACCAAGGCTCCAGGACTAGTAACTCAACCCACCAAGGGCTCTAGAGCATTTTTCCAACCAAGGATCCAATACTATTAACTCAACCCAAGATGATATAGGGATCCATAATGTTTTTCCAACCAAGGCTATGGGACTAGTAACTCAACCCAAACTAGGGAGACATGAGAACCAATCAAAAACAAAAAATTAAAGTAAACCCATAATCACCGTGGGTATCTAGTAAATGGTATGGCTAGGCAATGCATTGTCAATCTAGACACTCCTCTATTGCAATAACAGACCATGACCAATAATCCACATGCATATGCCATGCATGCCAAAACTAGTGAAGAAATCATGCATGCAACTCAGTACTCGCAAGCAAATCTGATGTAGCTACGGATGTCGATGCCTCTTTGTGCTTTCCTGCTCTTCCTTTTCCTTCTTGCTCCAAGAATCTAAGTATGCCACACCCTCTAAGAGTGCTCCAAGAAAAATCTAAGTATCTAAGAGTATGAGAGAGAGAGAGAACTCCAACATTGAACTGAAAAAAGGTTACCAACTGATCCTCAGAAGCCTTTTTATGAATGAGGCCTTTATTTTCTTCATTTTCCAATATTTTCCTTCATTTTCCTCCTCACATGAAACATGTGACCTTTCACCTCCTTTTCTCCTAATTTCCATTATTTTCATAAATAAATGTGCCAAAAATGTCATTTTTCCTTTCCAAAGCCTTAGTCATTTCCTTTGCCAATTTCCTTAGTCATAAACAACCAAATGAACATCCCCTAGGATGTCTTTCCCAACATTCAGCTTGGAATAAGTGTCCCATCGACCATGGTTATTGTTTTAACTTTTATTACATGGAATTTTCACTAGGGCTAATACAACAATTGTATGCCTCATAGTATTAGCTTACTTTCTTATTTGAAAGAATGTTGTATAACCTCTTATGTTAATAATGGCAACCATTGAAAATCCATAAGGACAATGGAGACCAACTGTATTTCCAGTTCAGGCTCCTACTCCAAATAGTGTGAGGTGTAATTGGGACTTCACATAGGGGAAACCCCCTTGGTTGACGAATTTATAGCCCCATCAATGGAATCAAAGTAAAATTTGAAGTTCAAGTTATGAATTAGCTACCAATGAAATATGATCTAAATTTAATACAATTCCTTATGATTAGTCTAATGGGAATTTATGTGTTATGATGTAGGAAAGCATGGAATTGTCCGCTTTGTGTGGTTGGAGTTGGCTACAAGATGAATAGCAGTCACTAAAAAAAGAATTAAAGCATGCAATGGTATGCTAGTAAAACATTTTAGGAATAAGGCCATTATGGGACACTAATACCTAATAGTGTCCATTGATTTCCATGAAACATGCCATGACTGGTATAAAGGTGTACAAGTACGGACTTGTCTTGGTTATAAGACTCTTCTAATATAAGGAAACCATGCCAAGGAATGGATCGCCCTAGGGATTGGGAAGCAGTGAAGGGGATGCCTGAAATTGGAAGGTGTGTTACTACAGGGAAGGGGGTAACCAAATTGTCCGAGGGGTTGGGAAGCAGAGAAGGGAAGGTCAAGAAAATAAATTAGTTTTAAAGGGTCATAAGCATGGCTAGATGGAATAAAAATCACACTGGGGGTGTGTCTGGAAACAATAGACTGAGAATTGTTTGTTGGAGGAACAAGAATCGCAAGGATAATAAAATTGGGCATTGGAGGCAAGCAACACTCTAGAGAAATGGAACAAATTAAAAATGGATTAAGCACAACTGAGGCACCAAAGGCTACAAAATGCATCATTGGGAGATAGTCAAATTAATTAATTAATTTCTACAGAGTGGTAGGTAAATGTTGGTGTAAAATTTAACTATGAAATACCCATGGTTCAGCCTTAGGTTGCCAACAAAAAGCAGTATCATAGTCTAGATTATTGCTAACATTTTCACTCCTCTTTGGTGAAAAGGAGAATCTCACTTGAGGTGTGCCAGAACAACAAGAGATAAGGGATCTATGATGATGGTGAAGAAAATTTACTCATTAAGTTATATATTCATTCTGAACATTCCATTAATCAACATAACAAAGTCAACATTCATATTAAACATTCATATCTAAACACAATAGAATAAACATGCAAAGATAATTAGAATTTTAAAGGGGACATGCAATCATCAATCATCGATTCACAATTCTTTCCCACAACAACTCCTTTATTCATAGGTCAAAACATTACCCTATAAGCTTGCACATACTACGAGATATTAATATCGAGGACTACATTTCATTACAAATACATAACAAATCTTCAAAGAACATAAGACTCAAACACTAACAAGTTTTTACATAACAGACAGCTAACAAAAATTTGACTCTTCTGCTAACTACAAATCAATCTATAGCTAACAAATAGCAGTTAACCATCTAACAACCAACAACTAACAACCAACTACCTGATTTGTCCATCTTTGGCCCCTTTTATAGATCTTACTCACTTGATTTGGTCTCGCATGCAACTTCCTTGATCCCAATCTCTCGGGTCCACTTTGACAAGTTCTGTTGCTTTTGTCTTTATCATCTTTGATAGTTTCAAAATATGGTCATGCTTCCTTCTTTCGCAAGTTTTCAATTCCCAACATAAATGATCCTTCACTTCTCTGTCGCTTCCTGATTTTCGGTGGCCACTTCCGAAAAGTCTAACGGTTTCTTCTCCGCAAATACTTTTCAATCATTTTCTTCAAAATCCTCCAAAAAAGGAAGGGCCCAATAAGCCATGAACACAAACTATTGACTCACCCTTGAGTCAATTTTCCGTTATTGCATCCAATCCTACCTCTATTTGCATTTCTTCACTCGTGGTTGCATCTAATTGTGTTGTTGACTCTCCTTCAAATAAAGGACCCAACTCTGGTACATTGCGCAACACATTCTCCTTGAAACTAGTATATGCATGAACAACAACCTTCCAATCATCCAAAATAACAACAACCTTTCCAATGAAGTGCTCAATAGCTTCTACAATAGGCTCAATAAGTTGGGATTGAATAACTACTTGAAATTGACCATCTGCTAAAGCATTTAAGGTGTGTAGAGTGGAAAAGTGATTCCATGCGAGTTTTTTAGAATGACCCGTGCTTTGTTTGTTTGCCACATAGGTGCTAAGGTTCAAAATTTGGTGTTTGCATGTTTTGTAGTGTTGTTCACTTAATAAAAATTGAACTGGGTTTAAAGCAATGAGAACTCTAAAAGGATAAGGTTATTTTGTATGTGGTTGGAGTAAAGGGAGCTAGATTATAAGTTATTTTTTGTAAGAAAAAATATTTGAGATTTGGGTTAAGGAAATCCCTAGCGTGAGGAATATAATGCATAGACATAGAGAGTAGAGAAAAGTTCAAAAAATATAGTAAACTAATGTTGGGCAGATTACATAGTTGTGAAGAGTAGAGTAGATTTCAAAGAAGCGAGTATACCAGTAGAAGGAAAATTGCAAAGTTGAGAAGAACAAATTATATTATAGAGTTGATCCATATCAAGTCTCATAGGGGATTGGTGTCTCCTATAGGTTGGTGCCTACAAATCAAAGAGAGATTGGTGTCTCATGTAGGTTGGTGCTTGTAAATTAGATGGGATTATTGTCTCCTATAGGTTGGTTCCTACAAATTTAGGCAATAGTAGGTTGGTGCCTATAATACCTTTCATATAAATAATTTTAGAAGTTTTCTCCAGTAAGGGTTTCCACATGTGTTTTGTTTTACATGTTTATTTTATGATGTTAATGTTTTATAGTGTTTGAATGTTTAAATAACTAAAAAATGTCATTATACTAATCCACCCACCATCTATCATTATCATTATAATTGTGAATCCAACATACAAATCATACATGTGAAATCTAAAAATGCCCAAAATGTCCATGGATAAAATACCATGAGATGGCCCCCAGCGAGCAGCTCGATTGGCAATAGCCAAGATATGAAGTCTTTGTGAAATATGTGGCTCGAAAGTGAAAATCCCCATGATTAGCCTTGTGGGCCATCTGTGGGGGCGCATATGGCTTCACCTAGAGGTTATAGTGGTAGTGGTCAAAATCAACCATATTTCATGTGAGTACGATCCCGACCTAGTTGTTGATTCCTCTAGATACACAAAACAGTTCTTAATATGATATTAATTATGGATCTTATGCTAAGGGTTTGCAAGTTACAAGTGGAAGAAATCCAAATTAATAGTGCAATGGATTTGTAGATCGATGTTCTATAGATTTAGTATGTTGCAGTTGAGGAAATTGACCACCACAAATTATGCAACCACTTGAGGAAGAGAATAAAACATATATTTTATGGTTTACATTCTTGGAAGATTGATTTTATCTTGTTATGACATGTGTATATTCGTTTTTATTATGGATTTAAAGATCTCCAATGAATATTCCATGGATCTGAGGATCCCAATACCATTAATAACTTTTTTGAACATATTTTGAACAAGTTGTTATAGCCCACATAACTTATTACAAATTTGACAATAAAATATATTTCAAATTATGTTTGGAATTAAAATCGATATTGAAAATAATTTTCGATATTTTATAGAATTGTAAAATGATTGTAACCACTTGAGATTCATTGATTATAACATGGATCTATATGTAGAAATTTGTTATTTTTTTTTTAGAGAAAGCTCATGTATAAAACAATTTGCCTATAAAATGTGGAAAATTAAGTGTGAATTGTGATAATCATTCATCTGGAAGTTATCCAGGACAAAGAATTAAAGGTATTACAAACTCATGTGCATGGATGTGCCTATGCTACTTTATGCAACGGATCGATAAGATTGCGAAATACATAGACACTGAAGCAGTTAGAGAAAACATAACAGGCAAATATGTAAACATGACAAGTTTAATAAGAAGTTCACCCAATATTCCTGGGCTATGTCTCCTAGTCCAGCCTTTAGTGGTGGCCTCTCTATTATGTTTTCAAAGCGTAGTTTTCACAACATTGAGCTCAATTTGAGCCTCACTCAACAGATATAAATCAGTAGGACTGGACTTGGATCCCCCAAGTCTCTGGAGTACACAGACTCTACTTACTGAAACTCAACCTCTGTTGGTCACAGTAGTATGAGCCCAATCTGAGATTCATACATGACAGGCCTATGCTGAGGAGTTTGCTTAAACCTCTCAAACCTTTTCTAGAGTACACAGACTCTCTGAATCTCTCTGGCTCTATCTGGCTCGATGTTGCCTTCAGGGCAACTCGACTTCTTCTCTTTGTTCTCTTCTCTTGGCTTTCTGCCTTGACTAACTCTCCTTGCTTGCTTTGTTTTTGTCAGTTCGTGGCTTTAAAGCCAATTTGTTTTCTGACTGTTCATTTCCGCTTCCCGGTGCTTTGGTTCTCTTGCCTCTGTCTGTTTGAATTCCTCTATTCTGCATCATCATCATTGTGTAACGCCTTACAGGGAGGTGGCCACCTGTTTCATAATGAATTGAGTGTCACTTCTCTTGAAAATGTTTGAACGGTCGTTATTCCGTTTAACTCCCAGATTTCCCACGAACATGATTCCTCTGCCAACTCATCCTTCATGCCACACTTCAAACCTTTATACACTCGGCCTGTTTACCCCATTGAATTATGTCATCCATCGGTTCACATTTTCGTCGTTGATTTGAAGCCTCCAGATCATACGGTCTCTATCCATATGGGCGGGTAAGTTGCATGACGTTTACCCATCCGATGTGAGTGGTTTTCTCTCTCTTCCACCAAACGCATGGCACCCAGTGTGTGGCATTGGGCGGGACTTGGTTGAAATCGCTTATTGCTCGAAGCCCTTTCGATATCCTGCCCATTTTCGTGTGGGACCCACCTCTGACGGAATCGGCAAATTCCGTACGGTTTTTTGACTTTTTGGGTCTAGGTCGCTTGGGGATTTTTCTTCTTTGAGGGGTTTGCCCAACGATATGCGATTAGCAACTAGTCACTAACCGTATATCAAAAACCTCCCCCGTTTCTCAAAAAGACTTCTTGTTTTGTTGTTTTGTGGCAGCACGCGTTACCATGGGCCAACAGTCTGCACGCTTGACCGAGGGTCCTCGTTGCTTGGTGCTACTCACAAATTACAACTGTTCGAGGATATTTCTGATAAGCTCGACCTTTGTAAGTCTTTGAAACTTTGGCATGAATTTTACAGAGTTATGAAAACTTAGAGAGTTCTTTAGGATCCAATTCGGATCAATCATTCTTTAATATAATTATTATTCTCATTCTTAGTTATTTTAGATGTTGTAGAAGTAATGAGTGTTGATGTATAGTGAATGTTGATATAGATTAAAATCAACAGTTTGTTCTATGGAGGTAGGGCCCACTCTTATATAACATAGTGTTGTGTAATTTAGGTCATTTTTTATTTCTTATTATATGGTTTCATTTATTTATGAAATTACTAGTTTATGTAGTGTTACATTTATTTTTAAAATTATTTTAATTTTTATTTACATTTATGTAGAATTATATTGCAGATTATTTTTAGTTTTATTCTTGTAAGTTGAAGTTGTTTGACAAATTATATTCACTTCAATAAAATTGTAATTCATTTATAAGTTTTATTAGAGTTGTATTTTGAATTTATCATATGCATTTCAATAGTATTTTATCTTATTCATAAATTACAATTATAAGCCATATTCATTTTCGTAGGATTGCATTCATTTCAATAAGTTATTTTGAACGATTGTGATTATCTCAATAATCACATTTATATATGTGGTATGGATAATGATGTGATCACAGTTCTTAATAATTATGTTTTGCACTCTATTTTGCTACAATGTATTTTTTATCTTGTGATTTACTTTTCTATAGCTTTCTTTCCTATCAATGTGTTGTCTAACTTTCTTATCAAGGCATGGTGTGATTTACTTTCCTTTCAATGTGTAGTGTGTTTTACTTTCTCGCAGTTTATTTTCTAAAATTTTAAGTTCTAACATAGTGTGAAAATTTCTTTCATGCACTTTACCTTCATCACTAATGTGATTGTTTATCTTCTTGTCGATATTCGTGTGTCTGTTTATTCCATTGTTTGCAAGTGTGATTTCTAAAACCACAATTAAATTATAGATAACAAACACAAATTGCACAGATAGTGTACAATAGCTCACAAGTTCTATATGAATCTTGGATTGATAATTAAATGTTTAAACCCTTTAGTTACCTCTTTAGATAATTAGAAAGAAAATTAAAATACATGTCAGCCTCTTCCATTGGTAGGTTCTTCCACTTGCTGAGTTACTAAGTAGTTTCTTAATTTCACAGTTTTTAAAACCTTGTTTCAAGGATTGTTTCTGTATCTAGTACGCTTTTCTGTTCTTCCTTAATTTTTGGTAAAATAGTTTGAATTATGACCTTTTCAATGATTACCTTCTTTAAGCAAGAAAAATTGAAGATTGGATGTACACATCAAGTTGGAATTAACCCTCATTTATAATCATACTTCCAATCCTATGCAATACCTTGTAGGGGCTATAATACATGGGTGTTATTTTTGTGTGCTTCTTTTGTTTCTTGAGGGTCATCTATCTGTATGGTTTAGTTTCAAAAATATATAATGTCATAATTCAAAATTCCTTTCATTAAGTGGTCTATTTGTTGTTTCGTCCTTTTTTATGCTATAACCAAGTTGTCCTTCAATAATTCAAGAACCCCGTGTTGGTGTTGTATGTGACCCTCTACTAATTGAACCTTTATATTTTATTGCAAAGGTGATGTGATTGATGAATGATGATATCCATAAAGTGTTATAAGTGGGGACATTTTTTGATAAAGTATGGAAATATGTGTAGAACCATTGTGCTACCAGTAACAACCATTGGATCCATTGTGTCTGTTAATCAAATGCAAAGTAATGAATATATCCTTCTAGGAATTTACTCACAATATTAGTCTCCCATCATACTAATAATGATAAAATGAGTTGTGAATCGATCAACTATCCGAGGAAGAAAATAATTGATTAAAAAAATTTCAAATGATTTTTTTGAGACTAATTTTTAGAGTAACCAAAAACCCTAACTTCCACAAGATATACCTCATAAACTATAATGATTCAAATTTTCTATTTTTTTCCACACATAATTTGCTATGTCCTAGTATTTTGAAAATTTCAAAGTTTGGAACTTCACAAAAAAAGAGTTATAATGAAAATTCCAAAATGATTATTTTAAAATTGATTTTAAGATTAGTCAAAATACTTATCTTCCATAGAGTATTGAAGGTAGAACTAGAATTTAAAATTTTGAAATCTTGTAGTTTAATATTTCTCCTTTGTCTCCTTAAAATTTCACTTTCAGAGACTTCTTAGAAAAAGGATAGTGAGAATTCCAAAACGACTCATTTAAATTTGATTTCCAAATTAGTCACAAAACTATTTTCAACAAGTTATATCTCTGGAAGCATTATGAACTATATCTTGAAATTTTGACCACATAAACCATGATATTGCTCCTCAATCTCTTCAAAATTTCACTATCTAAAATTTCCCCCAAAAAGAGTTATCATGAAAATGCCATTATGTCTCGGTTAAAGGAGGAAAACTCTAAGATCATAGTCTCTAATACCAAATGTAGGAAACAAATACCAAAACAACCTAAAAGTATAAAGAAAAGAAGCTCCACACTTTGAGAAATAAATGTAAGATTTAAAGATAAGTGTCTTCAAGGGGGCAAACTCCTTTTACAATAGAACACATGTACAAGAATGAGATGGGATGATTCTAAAACAAGGTCTTCTTAGTGTATATATACGAAACAAGGGGTAAAATTACAATTAAAGGGTCTAGTTGACAACACTAGTATAACAATAAACATATAACTCACTATCTAGGACTTTACACGGGGCTTTATGTTTAACATGAGGCTTTGTCTAATGCTTACCATATTCCTTTAAGTTAAAGTGGAAGAGTATTGCAACTAAATCTAGAAATCTCCAATCCCACAATCAAGCTTCCAAAGTCTAATGAAAAAACTCCTAACATCTACCAATAAACACTCTCTTCAATTCCCTCCAATCTCTAAATGAAAAGTTAGTATTGGAAAGCTACACTCTCTAACACTTTTTTTAATCCCCTCCCATCTCTATATGAAAAGTTGATATTGGAAAGCTACACTCTCTTTAATCCCCTCCAATCTCTATATAAAAAGTTAATATTGGACAACTACACTCTCCAACTAATAAGTGGAAAAAATAAAAATAAATAATATTCATTTCCATGCCTCTCCTCCAAAGCAACCACTAAAAAAAATAAAAAAAAATGTTCATTTCCATACCTCTCCTCCAAAACCACACCTAAAAATTTAACAAAATTCCATGCCTCTCCTCCAAAATAACAACTAAAAACAAATATTCATTTCCATGCTTCTCCTCTAAAGAAACCACTAAAAAAGAATGTTCATTTCTATGCCTCTCCTCCAAGGCAACAACTAAATTTTTCAAATGCCTATTGAAACACAAAGAACCACCTGCTTTATGCTATACCAACCTACGAAAATTAGAAATGATTACCTCGTATAAACTTAAATAAACAAAATATTAGAAAGATAAAACCTTAATATAGATTACAAATTTTTGCATACACCCTCTCATAAACCATTTTTTAAAACTTGGCCAAGGAGTAAGGAGCCTGCATCATTGTACCATTGCATTTACCATTTGATTAAGACCTTTCAATATGGATTAAATTTCACTTTCTTAAAATCCTTTAACAATTTTTAAATACAATAAAACTTTTACATAAAATTTTAAAAACCATGCCTGGATTCTCCATACTCCTTTCCAAAGCACCATGGTTCCAACTTATTATTTCAGGTTAATGATTCCCAATACATCTGATCACTTATGTTTTTCTTTCACGTCAAAGCTAACCCTCCGCACCTTTCGTGCCGTTGTTGGATTTTACAAATATAATGTTGAGTGATATATATTCATAATAGTGTATATTGGAAGATATATTAATATAATTATATTAAAAATAAAATGTGGTTCTAATATATATATATGAGTACAAATATATGTAAAAATATTAATGTAGTTAATATAATTAAAGGCTTTATAAATATAACAAAAAAGATTATTGTAATATAAAAAGTGTTTTATTAATGTACACATTTAATGATGTCTAAAAAGTTATGGGTCAATTTTAACTTGAGGAAAAAAAGGAACTACACATTTTTTGTAAAATTGATCATTTTGTTGAATTGAAGCTTCTGTGATCCATATTAGGTTTAAGAGAGATTTTTCGGCATAAATCACAAGATATTTCATTTGTCGACGCATTTCGAACCAACAGGGGTGGTTTGTTAGGACAAGTTGAATGAGCAGATCAGGCTTAGCATGCTAAATAGATAGAGCAGAAACCCCAATGGCTATGACCAGGTAACGGCTAAATTGACAACTACTAGAATTGACAGGATTAGGGGAATAACCAATACTTAAATAAAAATTAACTAGGGTAGTTAAATTCTTAAAAGTAAATGAGCCATTTTTAAACACTTATAAATATATCTCAAAATTAACCATAACCTAAAATAATTTACATAACTAGTTAGTTATCAAAGTTGATATATCTAAAAAGATAGAGTAACTAATAGTTAATTATAAAAATCACTAAATATGAAAACCCATAAATATCTAGATATATAAGTCAAAGGGACTATTCCATCTATTAATAAATATTAAAATAATTATAAACTAAATCAATTTTAATAATAGTTAAATAAAGAAGTTAACCAAATAAAGAGTAATAGGGTAAACTAAATTAATTTAAATAAATAGTAAGATATTCAAGTTATTAAATCTAAATATTTAGAGTAGCTAATTATAAAAGTTATACATATTAGGGTAATACATAAAGTAGTTATACTATTTAATTACA
>APFE030942986.1:19631-41260 GCA_000404065.3 Pinus taeda
AAATGATCTAGGAATAATTACAAGCTAAAATCTTTATGTTATTAGAATAAAAGGGTTGTCACAATACCTCAGACTATATGAACCTCAAGGACCAAAGGCTAAAAAAAATCCACAGGCTCATTAATCCTTTGATTAATGGAACGACCTGTCTCACCAATATAGGGAGTCCCACATGAACAAGGAATAATATAAACCCTTTTCATGTCCTTAGGGTCGATAGGATCCTTCACAGATCTAAGGGACTTACGAATGGTGTTGAGAGGTCTAAAGGTTGAGGGGACATTATGGTTCTTAAGAATCCTCGCAATTCTATTTGTAGTCCCCTGAACAAATGGAAGAAGGACACCGGGAACTCTCTCCTTCTTCTCTCTTTTAGCCCCCGAATTCTTAGCTGCTTTTGAGGAAAGCCCTCTGACCCAAGTGCCTACTATAACTGTTCTCCACAAAGACATTAAGGAGATGAGATTTGTTCTCCACAAAGACATTAAGGAGATGAGATTTCTCCTCCTCGAAACTCTTCTCATCAGAGATCCTTAAGGCACGAGTAGCAAGGGTGTTAAATAAAATTTGCTTATATATAAATGTATGTTATAAATAATAATGAGGAATTTATCATGGAAGAACTTATTAGAATTAGAATAATCTCAAATCCCTAGGAAATTGGTGGGCTACGAGCTACTTGGCATGGATTTTTTAAATTTATTAAAAGCACTGGATCATTTTGTTAAATAAAAATTGCCTATATATCAATGAATGTTATAAATAATAATGAGGAACTTATAATGGATAAATGTATTAGAATTAGAATAATCTCATATAATTGGTAGGCGAGAAACCACTTGACACAAATCTATTTTTTAAAATTTATTAAAAGTCAATGCAACCTAACAAACTTTGTAACACACTACAACCCTTGATAAGCATATTCTCTTGAAAATTAATCCAAGAACTCAATTAAAAAAACAAGAAAAAAAACAAACAAATCATTATCCACTTTAAATTAAAATAAAAAACCCACCTTAAATTGAAATAAAAAACCTTTGTAATATTATATAATTATTATTTGTGTACATTATTTATAAATTTAGGTAACCTAAAATAAAAATGTGATATTAATGAAGTTTGTAAAAGATATCGATAATTTAATTTAATTAAAAAATAACTTTACTAATCTTTTCCAAATAAAAATATTTAAATGAGTTGAGAAAAGTTTGACTTTGCATTAAAAATATCTGCATCTTTGGTGGGGTGTGACCTGTCAACACCTTAACTGGCTGGGTCGCTTCGGCTGGGTGGGGCCCGCGAATTATTTGTCTGGACTTAGTTGATTTGTCGATGGCCACATCATCTTGGAACTTGTACACTGAGTGCGTTATAAATATGAAAAGTGATACGGCCATCTGTGTAATGGAATTACTTTTGACTATTTGGGGTGGTGTTATTGGGGAGTCAGGGTCCACGTTGGTGAGTAGATACCCCATTTTTTATTTATCTGCCTATTGGATTTGATATTTAGTATCAATCTTTGAGATCCAGGGAGATTAGAGGCCGACAACTATCTATGGAAGTTGGTGAGCTGTAATTTTCAAGTACGTTAAAGTTAGGCTCAAGTTCACAAAATTGAAGTGACTATGAAATAATCTAAGAAGCTTCACAGAGTGCGTGAAACAATAGTAAATTTGAAAATACGGATCCTATAAATAAATATAACTTTGTCAAAATATATATATATATATATACATGTGGGGTTATGGTGAGGGAAAATAAATATTATTGCTGATATGGATCTAAATTGGCAGCACTCCAAAGTGTCTGATGTATAACAAAATTTAATGGAACGAAAATATATTAAAAATAATGAATTTATGAAGTATAGATTATTTTCGAGTTGTTTTTAGAGAGAATTTTTCGAAATTTTTTCTATTTGATTTTTCTAAAATTTGGTTAGAATTTATTGAAATTATAAGTTTTATGGGTAACCCCACAATGGAAGTGCCCAAGGGTTTTCGTGGGCGCTGAATCCATATATATAATAAAAAACCAGTTTAAATAACACAAATCAAGATTTCACCTCAAATTTTTCCACCGGATTACAACGCACTAGAAAGTCCAAAAAGTCGCACTTCCGATTATATTTTTGTTGAATAAGGTTGAATCGCTACCAAACTCTTTTTGAGATTTTTTTATCAATAAATATTTATAATTATAAATAATAAAATAAATAAAAGAAACTAAAAAGAAAGATAAATTATGTTTTTTTAAATTAATTTTATATTTAATTATTTTTATCAATATTTGTCTAATTTAAGTTGCTTTAATGATTAAGAGCCATTATTTCACTATCTCAATATTAATTTTTTGTTCTACAAAAAGAAATAATTAATAGCTCTTTGTGGCCCTGATGATGGATGGGGTCACCATCTGAAACGTTGGACCGATCACACTCATTACACAGTGTTAGTCCGGAAATCTCTAACAATGTGATTCACTAGGGAACTCTCCAACTACTCAAAATAATTAACAATCAATTAAGAGAAATAAATTACATGTATTTTAGTTAAAGTAAAAACAAGGACATAGTCTAACTTATAGAGGAAATGACATTTTTCATGACATTCTTTTTGTTAATTTTAATCGACAAAGATTTTTAAAAACTTGAATTTAAATTGTTTAATCTACATTATTCCAGTACCTCAAGGGTTCTTTACTGTGTTGAATCCACTTATGTATTCAAAAATGTATTTTAAATAAGGTTCTTCACTGTGTTGAATCCATTTACGCATTCAAAAATGTATTTTAAATAACAAAAAATCTTGAAATTGTATTGCCAGATTTTGGTGAATTTCCGTGGAAAAAACTTTTTCTTATATAAGTTAGACCTTTCACTACATTTTTTCTGGTTAATTTTAATCAAAATAAGACACAAATTTTTAAAAAATTGAGTTTAAATTGTTTAATCTGCATAATTCGAGTGCCCCAGGGTTTTTTAGGGTGTTGAATTCATTTATGCATTCAAAAATGTATTTTAAAAAACAAGTATGGATATACTTTTATTTATTAAGAAAACATTCATCTAATAATAATAATTTTTTTTAAATCACATCTCATGCACTTATATAATATATATATATATATGAAAATCAATAAATGGGAGGCTTGTCACCAAGTAGCTACTTAGTGTTAAACCAAGTTTTCAACTTGAGCAAGACCAGTGATGCATAAGCACACACATATATAAGACTTGGGGCATGTCCCTGAAGAGATCTGGTTCTCGTAAGTGGGACACTTCCACTATACCCTTGAGCGCGCGCATACATATATATAAGACACACATATATATAAGACCTGGGCCATGTTACCCAGGGGATCTGGATCTAGTAAGTGGGACACTACCACTATACCCTTGAGCGCGCGCACATATATATAAGCCCTAGGGCATTTCACCACCAATCTACTACTTGACATACAAACCATTGAACTTACTCTATCAATGGGATCTCGTAAGTGAGAGACTGTAACTATACCCTTGAACCTAACAATCTTCCTCAAGCTTAGCTAGATAGGTAACCCAAATTTTGAACCTAGGTGGGGTCTCTATATTGGTTGGTAAATGCCTTCAGGTGGGGGATGTCCACGCTTAGCCCTAGACAAATGGGCTTAAAATATTGAAAAGAAAGACATGGGGTGGACTATGTCTGATAGGTCAAGAAACCATTTAATATGGTCTCTTTGGATGCAACCACACTTTCCACCACTACCTCAATATGTCCCATAGCTCCATAGAAAAAGGAAGATATGGAGTGGACTATGTGTCCCATAGCTCTATGGAAAAAGGAAGGCATGGAGTGGACTATGTGTAATAGGTCAAGAAACCATTTAATATAGTCTCTTTGGATGCAACCACATTTTCTACCACTACCGCAATATGTCTCATATCTCCAAAAAAAACTTTGAAAAAATTGAATCACATAACTCTCAAAAAACCTAAAAAAAAATTGAACCTTGCCCACCAAAAAAAATCTACTCAATTTCTACATTGAACAAACTCAATTTCTACAGTGAACAAAAATATATTATTTTCATCTTATTCTGGAAAAAAATTCAAGTGAGTATATACATAGTGAGAATCAGAAAGTAACGATAAGGGAGTGGGAAGGGATTATGGTTTTGGGCTGACAAGACCCCACTTCTACAACTACGACAAGAACACCTACCAAACATGTGGATGCAATCGCGTCGGATGGTTCAAACGACCTGTCACCCGTTCTGCTCATTTATTTATTCTCAACAAGCAGGCATGTCAAGAGCAAGGAAATGTAATCTGTTGTCCATTCCAATCAATCTTGGTCACGGTTTCCAGTCCTGGCAGCGAAAGCTTCACTAATCTGTCTGTGTCAAAATGGGGAGATCTCCCTGCTGCGAAAAAGCTCATACAAACAAAGGGGCGTGGACCAAAGAAGAAGACGACCGCCTCATCGCTCACATTCGAGCCCACGGAGAAGGCTGTTGGCGTTCGCTTCCCAAGGCCGCAGGTTGCTTGCTTGCTTGTACTCTGCTCTTCAATGGAATAATAACTGATTCAAATTTCCAAACGATGTAATACTGAAAATACTGAAGTTTCCATCAAAATTTCCAAAAAAATTATCCTATAATTATGAAGAAGTTTGATAGTTGTAACTTAGATTTCCAAATTATATAATACTGAAAAATACTGAAATATTAACCAAAATTTCCAAAAAATTCTACCCAGACTTTATTATTTTGCTTAGACTAGGGTGTAAACTTCTTCTTCATGCAGGGCTGCTGCGATGTGGAAAGAGCTGCAGGCTCCGATGGATAAATTACTTGCGTCCGGATATCAAGCGTGGAAACTTCTCATCAGAAGAAGATGAGCTCATCATCCAACTTCATTCCCTTATCGGCAACAAGTAAGTAATTTCATCGCCACTATTGCTTCAATCAATTCCCTTAACAGCTCTGATATTTATATTGAACCCCCCATCTGTCAAGCGCGAAGAAGTTTCTTTACCTGCCAATCCCAACTCTGAGGGGAACTTTTAATTGCGGATCGAACTGATGTCAAAAGCCTCTGAAACTGCCCAGGTGGTCTCTGATTGCAGCAAAATTGCCCGGACGGACGGACAACGAGATCAAGAACTACTGGAATTCCCACATCAAGAGAAAATTGGTGAGCAGGGGATTCGACCCCAGGTCCCATCGCACTCTCTGCCCTGGCCCTCCCCACAACAGCAACACTACCTGCGCCTCTCGGCCTGCTCCTTGCCACGAAATTCCGGCGTTTCAAAACTGTATAGCGCCGGAGATAACGGATTTCTTCCAACACCACCGATCGGAAGGCTCAACTATCGAGCAAGCTGCGACAGAGGAGCATCCCGACCTCGATCTTAATTTGTGTATCAGTTTGCCGTCTAATTTGGCCCCAGCCCCAAACAGAGCTTCGAGCGTCCATCGAACCGTGGTTTCAAATTTCTCTCTGTCAGCGCAGTGTGTTATCCATTAGGGCTGCAAGTATACTATGGCGGGTACTGCGAGAGCGGATATTCTGCACAGTGGCGGTTTCCCCGATACAGGGTTTTATAGATTGGTAAATTCCTTATTAATAGGTTTCATAGGTTATATACTTAGTTTACTTAGTTTTAATTGTTACGAGTATGTGTTTTTTTAAGGGTTTACATGTGCGCAACTAGAGGGAATTAGAAGGAGTGGTTTTAAGAGTACGAGTATGTGTTTCTTCTTTAAGAGGTTATAGGTTCAAAACCAGAGAGAAACCAGAGCGGTAGAGTATGTATGTTTTAAATGACTGTGTAGAGGTGGGTCCCTTGTCTTATAAACAAGGGGTCTTATACACCAATTTGGTGTCTGGCTTGGCGGTAACAAGGCATAATGGAATTTAAACACAGAATAAAGACACAAATGGTGCTTCTCTGAGAGCTCCAGCAATCTGAGAGTGGTCCCACAAACAAGATGGTCTCATACACTAATTTGATCTCTGGCTTGGCCATAACCTTAAAACAAAGACAAAAACACGAATAAGATGCTTCTCTGGGTGCCGGAACAACCTGAAAGTAATGTTCAGTGGTTGAGAAAACCCATGTCAGACCGTAAGATTGTTGTCTTTTTAACTGCTGCTCAACATTACACTGCAGACTGACTTTGATAAATAAGGCTGTAGTGCGTCGTTCTGTACTTTGGACCTTGTAATCAAGGCGCCATTGATTAATTGAAGTAATATGACCCTACAAACTTTAACATTGTCAGGTCTTCTAGTGTATGAATTTATTACTTTGTTGTTTCTGACAGACATAACAGCGAAACTTCATTGAAAGGGCTATTTACAGGGCTATTTAGTGATGGTGACAGAAATGGGAGAGTATGGTTTCACGTAACAGCGCCGGGAGAATGAAAAGCAAAATTAGCGGGGACCGACTATTACCTCAAAACCCTAGTGAATTTTTACATCAAACTTTGTAAAAATTTTGAAAAAATTTACCTTGAAGTTCAGTGTTGGGTTTTCGGGTTCGATTTGAGTTTCGGACTTTTCTTATTTCCACTTCTATAGCATTATAAATGCTATCTGACATGTAAGGGGGAATAGCCATAGAGTGTCTTCTCCACCCTCTCCCTCTCTCTCCACGTGCTGTCACTCAGAAGGCAATAGCTATTCCCCTCGCATGTCGAATAGCATTTATAATGTTATAGAAGTGGAAATAGGAAAAGCCGCGTTCCGGCATTTGCCGAGTCTTTTCACTCTGATTTAAATATTAAAATACATGGAGTCATATCATGCTAAGTAAACATTTGGTGACAAGTTAGTAACTTTGGAATGACCTATTAAAGAAATAAAAGAAATAATTAATATATATTATAATTGAATATGTATATGTGATTGAAAACATGTGTATCTTTCTGTAGCATTACAAGTTTAAATGGAAAGTGGGTAGGATATATATATTTATAAATTTTAGTGTGTGATTAATTTTATCACGATGTTTAATTAAATTAAATTATTATTATTTTCGAAGATGAATTTTATAAGAAAGTTTTGAAATATTGATTAATTCATGCCATGAATCTTGAAATTAATTTCCAAAATTCAAATTGATGAAGCTTTAATTTTGAATTATTATTATTATTTAAATAAAAAATTTGAATTTAATTAGAATTTAGGTGCTTAATCTTAATTGTAAGATTATTTTTGAAAAAAAAACTCTTTTAAAATAAAATTTATGATTTAAATTAAATTATTATTATTGTTTGTTTTGAACGTATTTTAATGGTTGTAATAAAGAAGAAACCAATATTGGCCACTTAAAAGCACCTCAACATTCTATCACATTTGATGATGAAGAAGCTTAATTAAAGTCTTCACGAGATATATTTCTTAATCTTATACAAATAATTTATGATTTAAATTAAATATTATTATTGTTTTGTTTTGAACGTATTTTAATGGTTGTAATAAAGAAGAAACCAATATTGGCCACTTAAAAGCACCTCAACATTCTATCACATTTCAGCATTCTACACATGATGATGAAGAACTTAACTAAAGTGGTTACAAGATATAATTCTTAAACTTGTTTATATATGTATATATAATTCTTAAACTGTAATTTATTTATAATACATAGGAGTAAAAAAAGATTAAGACTGATCTGGTTATGGTAAATAATGTGTAAATATAAAAATAAAATTTAACATATATTTGCAAAATTAGATGCTCAAAATATTATCAAAACATTTAAAAATCATATCATTATAATTAGAATATATATAATATATATAATAAAATCAAAAATTTACAAATATAATTATTTGAATGATATATTCACATGGCAAAAGGCATATACGAGAAGGAGTTGTCTTTAGTGTGATTTTTTGGACTTTACGGTGCCGTGATCCATGGAAAAATTGAGGTGAAATCTTGATTTGTGTTATTTAAACTAGTTTTTTTTATTCTATATATGGATTCAACACCTGGAAAACCCCTAGGGCACTTGGATTGCACAGGATTACCCATCAAGCTTGTGATTTCAATAAATTCTTGCCAGATTTAAGAGAAATTAAACTGGAAAAAACCCACCATAAAAACTTCCAAAAAATCCCACTAAAGACCATGACGTGATGAGAGTTGTACACTGCATTGGCTAATTAGTTAACCCCAAGGAATACTTAATTTCCAAACGGATTTAAAAAGAATAAAAATGACCCAAGTAAAAAAAAAAAAAATATAAAGTTGTTTCCCCAGCCATATCCTCTTAATGTTCCCACTTATCCTGTTAAAAAAAGTATTGAAGACGTAA
Source organism: Pinus taeda (assembly GCA_000404065.3). Lineage (NCBI taxonomy): Eukaryota > Viridiplantae > Streptophyta > Pinopsida > Pinales > Pinaceae > Pinus > Pinus taeda. Next base: position 27,956 of record APFE030942986.1, read on the forward strand.
AAATGAATTCACAATTAAAAAAAAATATTTTTAAGTTTAATGTGTAGAGTTTTTTTTTTTTTGGATTTTTGGTTGGAATTTGACTCAAGAAAATTGTGGCCAGATTTTTAATTATGTTATTTAAACTGGTTTTTTTATTAAATATATAGATTCAATATTTTCAAAAATCAATAAAGTACTTCAATTGTGAAAAGTTCACCAATTTAACTTATGATTTCAATAAATCCCTACAAAATTCTATTAAATCAGAAAATAAATCAGAAAACTTTCTAAAAACTCACACATAATTCTTTTTGAATAAATCTCTACAAACTAAATCAAAAAATAAATTTAAAAGCTTTCTAAAAAACACACATAAAAACTATTTTTTAAGGCATATTCTTAAAAATACAAATAATTTAGATTATTTTTTAAGCAAATAAAATCAGTAACTATAACTACCATAGTCAATTTCAAATAAGTCGGGACCAGCGATGGGGAGCTCATTGATTCTTGATACTCTTTATTAAAGTTTGAATGAATCAACTATACTGCAGAAAACAATGCCAACAACAACGAGGAAGTTGATTGCATGGCATTCGAAAAATCAAAGAAAAAGACTACACGTCGAATGCATGATCTTAAACCCTGATTCGACATTCAAAAAATTGAAAGGGACCAAAGACAAAGAAATTGAGAGGAAACTATAATGAAAGTGGTAATGAAAGAAATTTCAGAAGTGACAAATCGATGTGCTGGAATCATTTCAGATTGGTAGAGATAAATAGTATTTAATAAGGCTGTTGTTTAACCAAATTGTTTTTGCTTTGAAAGTTATGGAAATTTTAGTAATATTTTGAGAAAATTTGACAAGAATTTTTGTAAATCCAAGTTATAGTTGTTAAACTTTAAAATTGTAGGTGCCTAAGATGTTTTTGATGGTGCCGAATCCATTTCCACCATCAAAAACATGATTCAAACACTTCCTTTACAAGATTTTTTCAATTTTTTTGCCTGGATTCCGGCCACTTTTAACCATAGGCAATTCCTTCACCTCCATAGAGGACTCCTTTAGTAAGGGTTGTGCTAACAAATCCCAAGAGGATTAATAGTCTATAGTTGGTCATGGCCGTGGATGGCACTCATCAATACTACAAAAATTATAGATATTGATGACTTTGGCCAAACATTGTGTATAGATTTAATATTCCTCAAAATACTAGTCCCTATAAATATGGATTTTGAACATCTTCAATGCTGTATAAAGTTGACTTGCAAGGAAAGTTGCATGATAGATTATTATCAAAATATGATCAAAATACATCTAGGAGATCAAAATTAGGCTCGACAACAAGGCAATGCGAAAATCACACTCCATATCAAAGGTCTAATGAATCAAAATATGATCAAAATACATCTAGTAGATCAAAATTAGGTACGACAACAAGGCAATGCGAATATCACACTCCATATCAAAGGTCTAATAAATATACACCTCTCTTGTTGAATTTAATTTTTGAGGAAGAAGATTCCAAGTTGATGGATAGTTGTAGTGAACTAACATGTCCCTAAGAAGGGAAATTCACTAAATATATAAAAAAAAGTTTACCAAACAAATCACGCTGATCCAGAAGACAAGGAAGTCGAGATCATTAAACGAACAATAGTAATATCAATGGAAGCAAGGAGTCTAACTTCCCAAGTCAATTCAACCATTTATCAATCAAATCATAGATTTTAGTTGATTACAAAGGTGACTCATTGAACCAATAAAAAAGCATAGACCAATCTTGCTTCACCACAAAAGCCACACATCAAAGATAAAATGGGCCTAGATCATATTCCACTCTATGAAAGTGACGAAGACCCAAAGCATCACTAGTTCATCTATGATTTTTTTGCAAATCATTAGACATCAATGGTAAGGACAAATAAATGGCCCATTTCCCTAGAGCTCTTGTAAATGTATCCTTAACTTGTTTCATGAATTTCACAAAAGATCACACAAGAACCATGTCAAAGATAAAATCCAACTTCTTATCCTTTTTTAAAGCATAACATTGTCAAACATGTTGCTACCCAAGATTAAGGAAATAAAGAAATGGCCAGGAGAAACAACTAGAAAATCTAATAAGAGATTTATGGATTTATTAATTCAAATTCCTTTCACATAAATGAAAAACGCTTGGTTCAACGATATGTATTAGGCCTATTACAAAAAATCAAAGCACCACTATGTATGCATGACATTAAGCCAGGTTAAGAAGTGTTGCAAAAGGCAAAACACATAAAAACTAATGATTATTATCCTGAAATACTTTAGTAGTTATTGAGAAGCTTAACCATTCAAATAAATGGGCTTCTACATCATCCTCTCTAACCAATAAGCGCCTAAACGAAATACCAATAAGCGCCTAAACGAAATGTTAAAAATTCTTTAGTAGTTATTGAGAAGCTTAACCATTTAAATAAATGGCTTACGCTGCATAAACTACAAAAATAAAGCCCCTACAAAATATGACTGTAAGTATGGAGATCCATTTGGAAAAGAGCTTGAAGTGCATAGAATTTAGGTGGATTTTCTTTGTGAGATTTGTCAAACTCTAACAAATCATAGTGTAAGATTTTCCCACATAATTTAAAAAATGAAAAATCAACATGTTATGCAATTTATGAAGAATCAAATTATTTGATGTAATAATTCCGCTTGAATGGTTAGAACAAACCCAATTATTATACAATATATCATACACATGTAGCCAATTAAAATGTATAGGAAAATCATGGCTATTAATGGCATGGAAGATACTAAGTAGGAGGTGTCTCCTAAGGAATATTTGGCAAAGGAAGATTCTTAAAATGTGGTAGAGGTTACGCACAGGTCAGGGAAGAGGTTGATTTTAATTTTTGACATGTTGGAAAAGAAAGCATCTAACCCCTAACTATCCATTCCCTAACTATCCATTGAAAGAACTAAACAACTTGAAATATGGTAATATTTGTAGTGTAGGAAATCACTCCTTAGAGGATTGCTTGATTATGCTGGAGAAAATTATGAATAAAATTAATGTCTAACATAACACATATAGTATACCAAAATCGAACTAACTGACCCTCCACATGATCTAGTCAATCCAAAAACTGACTTGAATGGCCTTCAACAAGTACCAATTGCTTGTCAGAAATGTGCTGCTCGCACATCACATCCACACAAGGCTTCATTAATCACTATCATAACTTCATAATTATTCCAAATAAATATTCCTATGTGTGAATTTATTTCCTCCCTGCCAAATAAATCTATAAATAGAGAAGAGTTGTATGGATAGGAAGAAAAGTTTTCCAAGTTTATTTTCAGTTGGTGCCATGAACGGAGTTTGTGGTTGGAGAGATTTCTACCAATCACTGTCAGATTCATTCACAGAATAACGAATCTTCCTAGAAATGGATAAAGAATACCCAAGAGCAATTTCCCTGGATAATGGATCTCGAAATTTATCCCTGGATAATAGATCTCGAAACTTGTAGGGTCAATTGCAACAAAAAGTTCAAAGGGTATAATAATCAATTGAGTGACTGACCAAGGCATGAAATGGGCCTACATCACAATGTCTCTCTGTTTCACAACATCAAGTTCGACATTAAGGTAATTGACAAGATTGTTGAAGGGGGAAACTAGTTCATTGGGATGATCACATTGCGAATATTATAAAAATGAGTTATCAATAATGCCAAAACTTAGGGAAGGAAATATGTTTCCATTCCTTGATAATTTGGCTTGCAATGAACCAAGTTAGTCTAGTCAGGTAAGCGACATTCACAAAAGGAAATACCACAACAATGTAAGACTACCATTTTTTTTGTAGTTAGAGCATCTTTGTTAGCACACTCATCCCCTTCAAGATAATGTTCCAGCATTACGTGTAGCACTTAAAGAATGTTTTCCAAAAATGGATAGCATTTCAAATAGCTCATCGATAATTTCCTAACATATCCCATATTCAATTCTGTCATGAAGCCACCAAGTTGTGGTATGTTGAACAAATAGTGTCAGACCCAAAATACCTTGCCTATTAGTAGACATCCAAATTGATTTTTTGCAAACTAGAAAGGAAGTGTGCACAAAATACCCTATGCTGGCTCAAGGATTGAATGATTCAGTTGAACTAATTCTTCCATTCATGAATGTAAAATTAGAATAAGAAAGAGCAATATAAATCTATAGTCAACCATTCATCAACATCCTTGATAGAAATTGATGAGTAAGAAAAGAAAACAACTTTTTTTTATCATAACTCATTTGGGTTAGTTAGGACATTAATGAAATCTTTAGAGAATTCGAAGTCTTTGACTTGGACGACCCTAACATGTCAAGGAAAGTGCAAGAGGTAGAAAAAAATTAGTAAATATGTTAAGAGAGTAGGATAAATCCTCTTAACAATAGTCAACATGAACCAAAGGAATTATAGGGTCAAGCACTAGACTTATCTAGGTAGAAGTCATGATGATGGCTAAGGAAAAAAATACACAAGCCATGGAAATGAAAGCAAAGTTAGAGAGAACAATAAGGAGTAGAATAAAGAAAAAAACAAACATTGTTGCATCTAGATAAGGACAAGGGCTAAGTTCAAAACTAGTGAAAAAGTGATGGACAAGGAAGTCAAGTCGTATCAACATGATCCAAGATTCACCACTAGTCAAGACAACATCAATTAAATAAGAAATATCATTCGAAAAATCTTCACAACAATATAAGTAGATAGATTTAGATCAACCATCACCATTTCCCAAAAAGAAAGAGAATGGAAAATAATTGCAAGTGGAGTCATCACAATCTAAGTCTAAAAAATGACTAAGAAATATGAGTTTTGAGGAACATAGTGATTATGGAGAGGAGGAAGTGCAGCAATAGGAGATAATAAACTTATCACCAAAGCAACCAGCTTTGAGCTCTTCAATATTAAACCAATTGAAGAGTCCACAAATTTGACTAGATTAGAGTTATCCCAACCAAAAGAGATGATTTAATTAGAGATGACCTCACCAAAAGAGATAACTCAACAATATTCGACCCCATAAGAAGAGCTAGCTCAACTAGAGCCAACCTAACCAAAGGAATAAACCCAATCGAAGCAAGCTCAACCAACACAAGCACGACTAATACCAATACAAAGTGTTTAGACATCGATACCAAAACCCATGCATATGGAGGAAATTCAATAAGGTTTGAGAGGAGAATAGGCTTAACAAAAATAAGTTATGATATCCATTGAACCTATTTTATAGTTGACCCACTAATCAATTCCTATGAAGTCAAAATGGGAGTTAGTTGTGCATTCATAGTTGACCACTGAACAACTAGAGTGATCCAAGTGGATATTGATAGCCACTTGCCTATTTCGCTTGGAACCCTAACATTGTTTCTTTCAATTTCCTTAATTGTTGCACAATTTTCTATTTTTAGTAGTTTTTTGAGTCAACTTTTGGAGTTGTTTTGAGGTCTAAAAAGACGTTTTTAGGGAAAAAAAGAAAGAGAAACCAAAAAACTACCAAAATATATTTCAAAGATTCTATTTTTTCCTCCTCATGGAGATCTTCAAAACAATATATTGTGATATCTAAATGAATATCATATCCCAAAGTTACGACTTCAGAAATTTGGTGGTCCAACTTACCCCAACGAGGCCCAAAACCTTTGGTGCTTCATCTCCTAGGGTTAGGGTTCCACACTTACTCTTTATGATAAAAAGGCATGTGAGCCTCAATATAACACAGTTCAGAAGACATGTAGTCATCACATCTTTTCTCTGAGATAAGCTACCATCATTCGAGCTTGTTTGTTGTATAATTTTCTGTAGAGTCACGAGCTCATACAATTTACTAAAGCATAGGGCAAGAATCTACTTCTACTTTCAACCAGAAAAAGCCAATAGATCGATGAAAACAATATGAACAAGAAAAAGACAAATCAATGGCACATAACACAATAAGTTTTCTTGGGGAAAGCCACTGCTCAAAAACCTACCTATCTGTATTGCAATAAACAAAAAATATGAGTGAAGATACAAAGCTTGTTCTCACTAGAACAATTTCGCACAAGTATGCTCAACTCTCTACCTCGCAAACCCAATATTAGCTAATTTCCATTGCTTGCCAAGCCCCTATTCTCTTGCATAATTCCTAGGATGAATAGCCTATATTTAAAGAGAATTCATGCTTCCAAAATAGCACAATCCTAAATTATGTCATTTTCCTGATTGCATGCATGATATTTACAACTCAGTAAATCATACAACTGATAGTGCATTATCCTTGTACTCTAGTCTCAACTGGGTCTTTCTCATAACTGACATGCATGAGTTTCTCATGAGGGAATCTTCAGTTAACTGGAGTAACACTTGTGGATGCACTGGTGCACCAACTGACTATTAGTCCTCTATTAGTTCCACAAACAGTTAGAACTAATTTAACTTACTGTAACTCAGTAAACTGAGTTAATCTAATTACAACTCCAATAAGCTCATCCTGGACCCCTAAAATTTAGGGAGAACATATACATGGCTACAGAAATACTTCCAACTCGAAATTCCTAAGTTAATTAAGCTAATTAAACTTAATTAACTATTTACAAGTTGCTATGGGAATAAAATTCGATTTTAATTCATAGTTTAATTTAAGGACAAATTAAACTAGAATTTCTTGTTTCCATTTTTCAACACCCCCTCTCAACAAGAAAGAGATTATCAACTACTTCGATCTTGTCTCTCTGAAACTCGGATTTACATTTTGACAATGCCTTTGTCAAAATGTCAGCACCTCGCTCCTCCATGGAAATGTACCCTAACAACATGATCTACCTCAATACACAATCTCTAAGATGATGATATCATATATCAATGTGCTCAGACCTATCATGAAAAACTCGATTTTCAGCGAGTTTGATACAACTCTGATTATCACAATAAATTACTGTCGGATCTATCTGTTGACCAAACAGACCAACTAGGATCTTCCTCATCTTGATGGCTTCACATGTTGCCTGACTTGCAACCATGTACTCTGCCTCTGCTGAACTGAGTACAACTAATCTCTGTTCCTTGTTGTACCAAGAAACTGTCGCTAACCCAATACTAAAAATCCCTCCTGATGTGCTTTCCTAGTGGGATGAACTCCCTACCCAACCTACATCTGTGAAGCCTTAAAGCTTCACTCCCTCTTTCCATCTATACCATAATCCATACTAAGAAGTGCACCTGAGGTATCTCAATACATGTTTTTCCGCCTTCCAATACAACGTGGTAGTCCTAATTATCGCTTGACTAAGATGGTTAACTGCATAGCAAAAATCTAGTCGTGTGTTCACCAAGTACATGAGTGAACCCACGAGATGTCTGTAAACAATAGCTTCCACTACCTCTCTTGAAGTAACATCCCTCTTCCTCCAGTTACTAGCAAGAGGAGTCTCCATAGGCTTGGAGCGCTCCATGGAGCCTCTTGAATATCTCATTGACACACTTGCTTTGAGACACAAACAACTCCCCATCACCCTGCCATACTTCCATGCCCATAAATTAATGCATGAGCCCCAAGTCCTTCATCTCAAATTCTCTTGCAAGGTCCTCCTTGCAAGATTTGATCAGCTATTAATATGAGATCCCCTATTACAATGATCAACAATTTACCTTCTACCACTATGTGGTACAGGTTCACATTTTCTTCACTCTCCGTGAAGCCCAACCCGGTGAAGTCTCTGTCTATCATAATGTACCAATCACAAGGTGCTTGCTTCAGCCTATACACCACTCTTTTGAGCTGACACACATGCCACTCACGGTCAAAGGTTTCAAAACCTTCACACTGTTCTATGTACATTTCTTCCTCAATCGTGCCATTAAGGAAAGATGTCTTCACATCCATCTGATGTATCTTCCAACCCATCTGCATTGAAGAAGAAAATAAGCTCATCATCCAACTTCTCTTCCTTATCGACAACAAGTAAGTAATTTCATGGCCACTATTTCTTCAATCAATTTCCTTGCTTAACAACACTGATATTTATATTGAACCCCCAATCTATCATGTGTAAAGAAGTTTCTTGACCTGCCAATCCCAACTCTGAAGGGAACTTTTAGTTGTGGATGGAAATGATATCAAAAGCCTCTGAAACTGCCTCGGTGGTCTCTGATCGCAGCAAGATTTCCCGGACGAACGGACAACGAGATCAAGAACTACTGGAACTCACACATCAAGAGAAAATTGGTGAGTACAAGACTCGACCCCAGGTCCCATCGCCCTCTCTGCCCTGGCCCTCCCCACAACAGCAACACTACCTACACCTCTCAGCCTGCTCCTGGCCACGAAATTTCGGCGTTTCAAAACTGCAGAGCACTGGAGATAACGGATTTCTTTCAACATCACCGATCGGAAAGCTCAACTTTCGAGCAAGCTGCGACAGAGGAGCATCCCGACCTCAATTTTAATTTATGTATTAGTTTGCCATCGAATTTTCCCCCAGCCGCAAACAGAGCTTTGAGCGTCCATCGAACTATGGTTTCAAGTTTATTTCTGTCCGCGCAGTGTGTTATCCATTAGGGCTTCAAGTATACCACAGCGGGTACTGTGAGAGCAGATATCCTGCAGAGAATGCTGGCGGCTTCCTTAATACAGGGGTCTTATAGATTGGTAAATTCCTTATTAGTAGGTTTCATGGGTTTAATGGGTTATATATAGTTTGAGTAAGTATTAATGGTTAAGAGTATGTGTAAGGGGTAGGTTCAAAACTAGAGGGGAATTAGGAGTGGTTTTAATATTTAAGAGTATGTGTTTTCTCCTTAAGACGTCACAAGTTAAAAACCAGAAAGAAACCAGAGGGGTAGAGTATGTATGCCTTAAATTGCTGTGTAGAGGTAGGTCCCTTGTCTCACAAACAAGGGGTCTTATACACCAATTTGGTGTCTGGGTTGGCCATAATCTTAAAAATAGAAAAAAATTAGTCTTTTTTCCAAAGATTCATATGATGACAAGGCACAATGGAATTTAAACACATAATAAAGACATAAATGGGTGCTTCTCTGAGAGCTCCAGTAACCTGAAAGTGGTCCCACAAACAAGGGGGTCTCATACACCAATTTGATTTCTGGATTGGCCATAACTTTAAAACAAAGACAAAGACACGAATAGATGCGTCTCTGAGCGCTCGAACAACCTGAAAGTAGTGTTCAGGGGTTGAGAAAGTAGTGTTAAATTAAATTATTATTATTGTTTGTTTTGAACCTATTTTAACTGTGGTAGTAAAGAAGAAACCAATATTAGCCACTTAAAAGCATCTCACCATTCTATCACATTTGATGATGAAGAAGCTTAATAAAGCCTTCACTAGATATATTTCTTAATCTTGCATTATATATATAAATATATATAGTTAAACAATAGATTAATTGATTTTTTTGTCAAGTATTTTTTTTTGGTAATTTTGTTGAAATTTTTAGTGTAAATTTTTAAAATTAAAATTTAAGTGATTTAATTTGTAAAAATTAAGTGTTTCAATATTTTTCAAGATATATTGAATTCTTTTATGCTTGTATTTTAAACAACAAAAAATCATAATTAAACTAACAATTATAGTATCATATAAATTCAAAAAATCATATTATTTATTAATTAAACTACTCATTCATATATATATATATAACTCAAAAATTTACAAGCATAACTACTTTAATGATATATCTACATGGAAAAAGACACATATGACAATGGTCCTAGATCACCCATTTAACGACTATGACATGAGGAGAGTTGTACACTGCATTGGCTAAATGGTTAACCCCAAGGAATACTTAATTTCCAAAGAAATTTAAAAAAAATAAAAATGACGCAAATAGAAAAAAATATAAAGTTAGAGTTGTTTTTAGTGTGACTTTTTGGAAGCTTTTCAGGTGGGGTTTTCCTATTTAATTTCTCTATAATCTAGCAGAAATTCATTGAAATCACAAGTTTGATAGGTAACCCCTACACAATCAAAGTGCCTAAGGGGTTTTTCATGAATCCATATATACAGTGAAAAACTAGTTTAAGTAACATAAAGACAACTCCATATAAAGTTGTTTCCCCAACCAAACTACATAAGGCCAGAGCATGTGATCACCACTCATGTAAAATTTATCCTTTTAACATTCCTACTTATCCCTGTTAAAAAAATCTTGAAAACGTAAAAATGAATCCACAGTTAAAAAAAGTAGTTTTAAGTGTAATTTTTTAGAGTTTTTGGTGGATTTGTGATTAGAATTTGACCTAAAAACTTGTGGCAAAATCCTGATTTGTGTTGTTTAAACTGGTTTTTTGACTAAATATATGGATTCAAGACCCTCAAAAACCAGTGAGGCACTTCAATTGTGAAGAGTTCAACCGTTAAACTTATGATTTCAATAAATCCCTACTCAACACCCTCAAAATCCAGTGAGACACATCGATTGTGAAGAGTTCAACCGTTAAACTTATGATTTCAATAAATCCTTACAAAATTCTATTAGATCAGAAACTAAACTAAAAAACTTTTAAAAAAATCACACATAAAAACTATTTTTTTTAAAACAAATATTCTTAAAAGTTAATCGTAAAAGTACAAATGCTTTCGATTATTTTTTAAGCAAATAAAATCATTAACTATAATTATTATAGTCAATTTCAAGTAAGTCAGTATCGATGATGGGAAGCTCATTGATTCTTGATATTCTTTAGTAAAATTGAATGAATCGACTATATTGAAGAAAACCATGCCAACATCAAGGAGAAAGTTGATTGCATGGCATTAGAAAAATCAAAGAAAAAGACTACAAGTTGAATGCATGATCTTAAACCCTGATTCGACATTCAAAAAATTGAAATGAACAAAAGACAAAGAAAATGAGAGGAAACCCATAATGAAAGTGGTAATGAAAGTGATTCTTAGATATCAGAATGGAAGAAACTCTAGAAGTGACAAATCGACGTGTTGGAATCATTTGAGATTGGCAGAGACCAATAGTATTTAACAAGGTCGTAGCCTAATGAGATTGTTTTTTGCCTTGAAAGTTATGGAAATTCTGGCCATATTTTGAGAAAACCTTGTAGGGATTTTTGTAAATCTAAGTCATAGTTATTAAACTTAAAAATTTTAGGTGCCTTAAAATTTTTTGATGGCGTTGAATGCATTTCCACCATCAAAAACATGATTCAAACACTATCTCTACAAGATTTTTTGAATTTTTTTTGCCCAGATTCTGGCCACTTTTGGCTGTCTGAGCAATTCCTCTGTCTCTGTAGATGACTCTTTTAATAAGGGTTGTGATAACAACTCACAAGAGGATTAATAGTCTATAGTTGATCATGGTGGTAGATGGCACTCATCAATACTACAAAATTAATGCATATTGATGACTTTGGCCAAAAATTGTGCACAGATTTAATAATGCTCAAAATACTAGACCCTATAAATCTGGATTTTGAACCATCTTCAATGTTATATAAAGTTGACTAGAATGGAAATTTTCATGATAAATTATTATCAAAATATGATCAAAATACATCTAGTAGATCAAAACTAGGTAGGACAACAAGGCAATGTGAATATCACACTCCATATCAAAGGTCTAATGAATCAAAATATGATCAAAATACATCTAGTAGATCAAAACTAGGCAAGATAACAAGGCAATGCGAATATCACACTCCATATCAAAGGTCTAATGAATCAAAATATGATCAAAATACATCTAGTAGATCAAAACTAGGTAGGACAACAAGGCAATGCAAATATCACACTCCATATAGAGGTCTAATGAATATAAACCCCTCTTGTTGAATTTAATATTTGAGGAAGAAGATTCCAAGTTAATGGATAGTTGTAGTGAGCTAACATGTCCCTAAGAAGGGAAATTCACTAAGTATATCAAACAAATCAAGCTGATCTAGAAGACAAGGAAGTTGAGATCATTAAACCAAAAATAGTAATATCAGTGGAAGTAGGGAGTCTAACTTCCCAAGTCAATTCAACCATTTATCAATCAAATTATAGATTTTAGTTGATTACAAAGTTAACTCATTGAAACAATAAAAAATCATAGACCGATCTTACTTCATCACAGAAGCCACACATCAAAGATAAAATGGGCCTAGATCATATTTCTTTCTATGAAAGTGATGAAGGCCCAAAGCATCACTAGTTCATCTATGATTTTTTTTGCAAATCATTAGACATCAATGGTGAGGACAAACAAATGGCCCATTTCCCTAGAGCTCTTGGAAATGTATCCTTAACTTGTTTCATGAATTTCACAGAAGATCAAACAAAGAACCATGTTAGAGATAAAATCCAACTTCTTATCTTTTTTTTTTAAAGCATAAGATGTCATACACCTTGCTATCTAAGATTAAGGAAATAAAGAAATGCCAAAGAGAAACAACTAGAGAATATGATAGGAGATTTATGGATTTATTAATTCAAATTCCTTTCACATAAATGAAAAGCACTTGGTGCAACTATATGTATTAGGTCTATTACAAAAAATCAAAGTACCACTATGCATGCATGACATTAGGTCATGTTAACAAGTTTTGCAAAAGGCACAACACATAAAAACTAATTATTATTATCCTTCTACATCATCATATTTAACCAATAAGCGCCTAAAAGAAATGTTAGAAGTACTTTAATAGTTACTGAGAAGCTTAACCATTCAAATAAATGGCCTTCTACATCATCATCTTTAAACAATAAGCTTCTAAAAGAAATGTTAAAAATACTTTAGTAGTTATTGAGAAGCTTACACATTCAAACAAATGGCTTATGGTGTATAAACTACAAAAATAAATTCTCTACAAAAGATAATTGTAAGTATAGAGTTCCATTAACATAGTTATCTATCAAACGAGAAAATGACCTAGTACTCCTTTTTTTGAGGTAGCAAAAAATTACTAGTTTTTGAAAAATGGTGATTTAGAGTACACCTTGTTTTTTTGGAGCATATTTTTACCACTTCAAATTTTTTTATGTATCAAGTATGAATAATTTTTTTAAATGGTAGTGATTTTCATGCTGATTTTGAAAAGTGTTGATGCAACATCAATACATTTTTTTAGAGGGCTTATTTTTTACACTTTAAATTTTTTTATATATCAAGTGTGAACAATTTTTTTTGTTAGTGATTTTCATCTTGATTTTGAAAAGTGTTGATAAGCATCAACCCTTTTTGTTTAAAGGGTTTAGTTTTTACACTTTAAATTTTCTAATTTTTTTTAAATGTTGGTGATTTTCATGTTTAGTAATAAAACATATCTCTCTATATA
>APFE030942986.1:47661-62352 GCA_000404065.3 Pinus taeda
ATTACTTATTATTATTTATTATTTTTTTCAATATTTGAATTTTTGTTTTCATTTGTATCTTTCGCACACACACACACACACACACATATATTATAGGGTATGTGTCGATGCTTGTCTTGCAACCCGATCCCATTATGTGCAATTTGACAATTGATTTTAAATTTTTCATTATAATGAATTGAGTATGTCCCAGAATGTGTTAATTTCATGGTTTGTCTTTAAGTTTTCATTACAATGGGTTGAGCTCACCTACACTACTCACCTATGCAATTTGACAGTTGAATTTAAATTTTTCGTTATAATGAATCGAGTCTGTCCCACAATGTGTTAATTTCATGGTTGGTCTTTAAGTTTTCATTACAATGGGTTGAGCTCACCTACACTGCATGTAAATTGGATAGTTGATTCTTATTTTATTTTTGCAATGTATCAAGTTGTCTTAGGCCAAGATTTCAAAATCGCTATACATTTAGCATTTAAAAAAAATTGCTCTTGGTATAATAACTCTTTCATTCAGGCATTCATTTTTAAAGTTTTTTTAGTCATAAAATTTCTCCATAATGTCATGCTTGAAATATTTTGAAAATTTAAGATTGTTTTGTAGTCATAATCTTTGGTTTTAATTCCATAGTTGAAAAGTTGTCAAGATTTTAATGTTTTTCTAAGTCATGATATTTTATCTTTAATGTTGTGGTTGAAAATAGTTATAGATATTTTTTCTTAGCACCATGCTTGAAAATTGTTGGAATTTTAAGGTTTCAAAGAAATGATATTTTAAATTTAATGTCATGCTTAAAAATCATTGGAATTTTAAGGTTTTTCAGAGATGTGATATTTTATCGTTAATGTCATGCTTGAAAATAATTGGAAATTTAAGGTTTTTCAGAGTCACGATATTTTATTTTTAACGTCATTATTAAAAAATGTAAAAAATGTTGAAAATGTACCCTAAAAAAAACGTTATTCCGGCATCAACACTTTTCGATTTAAAGGTGTTTTTTGCACCAAACAAAATGGCTTTTATTGTTTTTTCTGATATTTTTAAAAAATATTGAAAATTTACTCTGAAAAAAAAATGGTGACGCAGAATCAATACTTTTTATTTTTGGGTTGTTTTTTCATTTTTTGGGGATTTTTGGGCTTGAGTACCTGTTTTGAGGTAATAGTTCTCGTTTGATTGGTAACTATGTTCATTTGAAAAAGAGCTTGAAGTACACAGAATTTAGGTGGATTTTCTCTGTGAGATTTGTCAAACTCTAACAAATCATAATGCAAGATTTTCCCACATAATTTTAAAAATAAAAAATCAACATTCTATGCCATTTGTGAATAATCAAGCCATTTGATGCAATAATTCCAATTGAATGGTTAGAATAAACCCAACTATCATACAATATATCATACACATGTAGCCAATTAAAATGCATAGGAAAATCATGGCTATTAATGGCATGGAAGATACTAAGTAGGAGGTGTCTCCTATGTAATATTTGGCAGAGGAAGATACTTAAAATGTGGTAGAGGTTAGGGAAGAGGTTGATTTATTTTTTGATATGTTGGAAAAGAGATCTTCTAGTCCCTAACTATCCATTGAAAGAACGAAACAATTTGAAATATTGTAATATATGTAGTGTAGAAAATCACTCCATAGAGGATTGCTTGATTATGTTGGAGAAAAGTATGAATAAAACTTTGTCAACATAACACACATAATATGCCAAAATCGAACTAACTGACCCTCCACATGATCTAGTCAATCCAAAAACTGACTTGAATGGCCTTTGACAATTACCAATTGATTGTCATAAAAGTGTTGCTCACACATTACATCCACACAAGGCTTCATTAATCACTATCATAAGTTCATAATTATTCCAAATAAATATTCCTATGTGTTAATTTATTTCCTCCTTGCCAAATAAATCTATAAATAGAGAAGAGTAGTATGAATTTTCCACATTATTTTTCACACTCGAGTGATTGAGAAACTTAGTATTTGAGCTTGAAATCAATCACCCCAACTTCTGCACCCAAAAATCCAAGAACCGAATCTATCCCTTCAATAATTTAAAATGTTTCCAAGAATAGGAGGTTAAGTACAAACAAGTGAAACCCTGATAGCACTAGGTCGAAATAAAGGTTTAATAAGTAAGGTGCAACATAGCTAGAAATTTGGTTTTCCAACATTCGTTGGGCCAAGATAGAAGAAATTCAGTGGAATGGATACTAGAAACCATTTAATCAATGGGTTGAGAAAGAAGGTTAACAAGACCAGGTGTTAGAACAAACATATATAAAAAATTATCATGGTGCTCCTTTAATAGATTAATTTGGTAGATAGAAAGAAAAATTTTCCAAGTTTATTTTCAGTTGGTGCCATGAAAGAAATTTGTGGTTGGATAGATTTCAACTAATCACTATCAGATTTATCACAGAATAACCAATATTCCGAGAAGTGGAGAAATAATACCCAAGAGCAATTTCCCTGGATAATGGATCTCGAAACTTAAAGGGTCAATTGCAAGAAAAAGTTCAAAGGGTATAATAATCAATTGAGTGACCGACTAGGGCATGAAATGGGCCTACATCACAGTGTCCCTCTGCTTCATAACAACAAGTTCGAAATTCGATGTCAAAATTGATATGCTGAAGGTAATTGAAAATATTGTTGAAGAGGGAAATTTGTTCAATTGGGATGATCACATTGCAAATTTATAAAAATGAGTTATTAATAATGCCAAAACTTAGGGAAGGAAACATGTTTTCATTCCTTGATAATTTGGCTTGCAATGAGCCAAGTTAGTCTAGTCAGATAAGTGACATTCACAAAAGTAAATATCCTAACAATGCAAGACTACCATTGTTTTGTATTTAGAGCATCTTTGTTAGCACACTCCATCCCCTTCAAGACAATGTTCCAGCATTACGTGTGGTACTTAAAGAATGTTTTCCAAAAATGGATAGTATTTGAAATAGCTCATTGAGAATTTCCTAACATATCCCAAAATACGTTTCATATAAGTAGACATCCAAATTGAATTTTTATGAACTAGAAAGGAATTGTGCACAAAATACCCTATCCTAGCTCAAGGATTGAATGATTCAGTTGAGCTAATTCTTCCATTCATAAATGCACAATTAGAATAAGAAAGAGCAATATAAATGTATAGTTGACCATTCATCAACATCCTTGATATAACTTGATGAGTAGCAAAAGAAAATAACTTGTTTTATCATAACCCATTTGGGTTAGTTAGGACATTAATGAAATCCTTAGGGAATTCGAAGCATTTGACTTGGATGACCCTATAATTTCAAGGAAAGTGCATGAGGTAGTAAAAAATTGGTAAATATGTTAAGAGAGTAGAAGAAATCCTCTTAACAATAGTCAACATGAACGAAAGGAATTATAAGGTCAAGCAATAGACTCATCTATGTAGAATCCATGGCGACGGCTAAGGAAAAAATTACACAAGCCATGGAAATGAAACCAAAGTTAGAGAGAACAATAAGGAGCAGAAAAAAGCAACAAACAAACATTGTTGCACCTAGATAAGGATAAGGGATAAGTTCAAAACTAGTGCAAAAGTGATGAAGGACAAGAGAGTCAAGTTGTATCAACTTGACCCAAGATTCACCACTAGTCAAGACACCATCAATTAAATAAGAAATCTCATTCAAAAAATATTCATAACAACATAAGTAGATAGATTTAAATCAACCATCACCATTTCCCAAAAAGAAAGAGAAAGGAAAATAATTGCAAGTGGAGTCATCGCAGTCTAAGTCTAGAGAATGACTAAGAAATATGAGTTTGAGGAACATAGTGATTATGGAGAGGAGGAAGTGCAGTAGTATGAGATAATCAACGTATCACCAAAACAACCAACTATTGAGCTCTTCAATATTAAACCAATTGAAGAGTCTAAAAATTTGACTCAATTAGAGTTATCCCAACCAAAATAGATGATTTGATTAGAGATGGCCTAACCATAAGAGATAACTCAACAAGATTTGACCCCATAAGTAGAGCTAGCTCAACTAGAGCCAACCTAACCAAAGGAATAAACCTAGTCGAAGCAAGCTCAACTAGCACAAACACGACCAATACTAATACAAAGTGTCGATACATTGATACTAAGACCCATGCATATGGAGGAAATTCAATAAGGTCTGGGAGGAGAATACATTGAAGAAAAATAAGTTATGACATCCATTGAACCTATTTTATAGTTGACCCACTAATCAATTCCTATGAAGTCAAAAGGAGAGTTAGTTATGCATTCATAGCCGACCCTTGAACAACCAGAGTGATCCAAGTGGATATTGGTGGCCACCTGCCTATTTCTCTTGGACCCCTAACATTGTTTCTTTTAGTTTCCTTAGTTGTAGCACAATTTTCTATTTTTGGCAGTTTTTCGAGTCCTAAACTTCAGGAGTCGTTTCGATGTCCAAAAATACGTTTTTAGGGGAAAAAGAGAAACCAAAAAACTGCTAAAATATGTTTCAAAAATTCCATTTTTTCCTCCTCATGGAGATCTTCAAAACAAGGTATTATGATATCTAAATGGAGATCATATGCCAAAATTATGACCTCGGTAAGTTGGTGGTCCAACTTACCCCAATGGGGCCCAAAACCTTTGGTGCTTTATCTCCTAGGGTTAAGGTTTCACACTTATTCTTTATGATAAAAAGACATGTGAGCCTCAATGTAACACAGTTCAGAAGGCATGTAGCCATCACATCTTTTCTCAGAGATAAACTACCATCACCCAAGCAAGTTTGTTGTATAATTTCTCGTAGATTCACAAGCTCATGCAATTTACTAAAGCATATGACAAGAATCTACTTCTACTTTCAACCAGCGAAATCCAATGGATCTTTGAAAACAATATGAACAACAAGAAGACAAATCAATGGCACATAACATAATAAGTTTTCTTGGGGAATGCCACTGCTCAAAAACCGGCCTATCTGTATTACATTAAATTAGAAATATGAGTGATGATACAAATCTTGTTCTCGCTAGAAAAATTATGCACAAGTATGCTTAAATCTCTACCTCACAAGCCCGTTATTAGCCAACACTTAGCCAATTTCCACTGCCTGTCAAGCCCCTGTTCTCTTGCAGATTCCTAGGATGAATAACCCATATTTAAAGGGAATTCATGCTTCCAAAATAGCGCATACCTAAATTAGGTCCTTTTCCTAGTTGTATGCATGATATTTACAACTCAGTAAATCATACAACTGATAGTACAATACCCCTACACTTTAGTCTCAACTAGGTCTTTCTCAGAATTGATATGCATGAGTTTCTCATGAGGGAATCTTCAGTTAACTAGAGTAACACTTATGGATGCACTAGTGCACCAACTGAATGTTAGTTCTCTATTAGTTCCATAAAAAATTAGAACTAATTTAACTTACCATAACTTAGTAAACTGAGTTAATCTAATTACAACTCACATAAACTCATCTCAGACCCCTAAAATTTAGGGAGAGCATATACATGACTACAAAAAGGCTTCCAACTTGAACTTCTTAAGCTAAGTAAGTTAATTAAACTTAATTAACTATTTACAAGTTGCTATGAGAATAGAATCCGATTTTAATTCATAGTTTAATTCAAGGGCAAATTAAACTAGAATTTCTTGTTTCCATTTCTCAACACTCCCTCTCAACAAGAAAGCGATTATCTGCTACCCCGATCTCGTCTCTGTGAAACTTGAATTTACATCTTGAAAATGCTTTTGTCAAAATGTCAACATCTTGCTCCTCCATGGGAATGTACCCTAACAACATGATCTGCCTCAATACACAATCTCTAAGATGATGATATCGAATATCAATGTGCTTGGACCTATCACGAAAAACTGGACTTTCAAAGAGTTTGATACAACTTTGATTATCACAGTAAATCACTGTTGGATCCATCTGCTGACCAAATAGACCAACACAGATCTTCCTCATCCAGATGGCCTCACGTGCTGCCTAACTTGCAACCACGTACTCTTCCTCTACCGAGCTGAGTGCAACTGATCTCTATTTCCTACTGTACCAAGAAACTATCGTTGACCCAATACTGAAAATCCCTCATGATGTGCTTCTCCGGTCAGATGGACTCTCTGCCTAATCTTCATCCATGAAGCCTTGAATTTTTGCTCGATGTGTCTTTCTATACCACAATACATACTGAGAAGTCCCCCTTAAGTATCTCAATACATGCTTTGTCGCCTTCCAATATAGCTTGGTAGGCCTAACCACTGCTTGAATAAGCTAGTTAATTGCATAGCATAAATCTGGTCATGTGTTCACTAAGTACATGAGTGAACCCACAAGATGCCTGTAAACAGGAGCTTCCACTACCTCTCCAAAAATAGCATCCTTCTTCCTCCAGTTACCAGCTAGTGGTGTCTCCATAGGCTTGCAACTCTCCATGTGGAACCTCCTGAGTATCACATTGGCATACTTTCCTTGAGATACAAACAACCCCCCATCACCTTGCCATACTTCCATGCCCAGAAAGTAATGCATGAGCCTGAAGTCCTTCATCTCAAATTCATTTGCAAGGTCATCCTTGCAAGATTTGATCAACTAATCATCACCTGTCAGTATGAGATCATCAACATAAAGTACAATGATCAATAATTTACCTTCCACCACTATGTGGTATAGGTCTGCATCCACTTCACTCTTCATAAAGCCCAACCCAGTAAAGTAGTTGTCTATCCTGGTGTACCAAACATGAGGTGCTTGATTCAGCCCATACAATACTCTCTTGAGCCAGCACACATGCGACTCATGGTCAAAGGTTTCAAAACCTTTAGGCTACTCTATGTACACTTCTTCCTCAATCGTGCCATTAAGGAAGTCTATCTTCATATCCATATGGTGTATCTTCCAACCCATCTGCATTGATAGTGCCAATATATATCTGATCGACAAGTACCTTCCAACAGGAGCAAAGGTCTCATCATAGTCAATCCCCTCTACCTATGAAAATCCACGGGCCACAAATCTAGCCTTATGGTTCTCCACACTACCACCTCCACCTTTATTTACCTTGTAAAGCTAACAAAAGCTCACCACAGACTTATCCTTTGGTCTTGGGACCACATCCAAAACACTGTTGCAAACTATGGAGTCATAATCCTCCACCATGGCATCAACCCAAATCGGCTGATGCATTGATTCCTCAAAGGAAGATGGTTCTGTCACAAAACATATGCTCATAAGAGTCATGTATCCAATGTACTATTGTGATGTGGGTGCTCCCACATTCTCTCTAGCATCTAACATCAATCTATCCACCTCTTTGGTGTTCTTTCTCCCATCTATTGAAGACTTTGCTTGAGTGGATATCTTCACTCTCAGATGCTTTGCATGTGGCTTCTCCACATCAATATGAGGCTCCTCAACCTTAGGAGCTAAAAGCTCCTCAATCGCATGTAGTTGAAGCTCCATCTCAAGGGAAACTCGCACGACCTTCTCCTCATCGAATTTGACATCCCTGCAAACCATTGTCATTCTGTTGATTGGTAAGTACACTTGATAGTTGTGAGGTGTATCAATGTACCCCAAAAATATCCCCAACTTTGCTGTCAGCTCAAGCTTCTTTTGTGCATCTTTGGTCACATGGAAATATATCGATGACCCAAAAATCCTGAAGTGACCAACATCTAGCCTCTTACTAGAATAAGCCTCCTTTGGTGTCTTCATCCCAAGTATTCTATGCGAGATATGGTTCTAAACATAAATTGTTATGTTGCATGCCTCAACCCATAAGTGTAGTGATAGGCCCTGATCATGCAACATCACCCTTGCTGCCCCTATTATGCTTCTGTTCTTCCTCTCAACCACCCCATTCTGCTGAGGGTTATGTGGTGTCGTCAACTCCCGTTTAATCCCTTTCATTGCACAGAAGTTCATAAACTCGTTTGAGATATACTCACCACCATTATCACTCCATAGAGATTTAACCTTCTTGCTCAAATCTTTCTCCGCCAATGATTTAAACTCACAAAACTTTGTGAAGGTTTGATCCTTTTTCTGCATGAGAAATATCTAACATTTTCAAGAAAAGTCATCAACAAATATAACATAATACCTATGTTTGGCTATGGATGTTGTCAAGAATGGTCCTCACACATCCGAATGGACTTGCTCTAGAATAGCCTTTTCTTGACTGTCTCTGTCGTGAAAGGAAGACTTGGTGTATTTACCCAAAGTACACCCCTTGCATGTATCAACTTGCTTTAGTGTAGCTTTGGGAAAACCAGTGTATATCTATTGCATGATCTTCAAAGCACCATGATACAAGTGGCCCAATCTCATGTTTCACAACTCACCAATATCTCAACTCTACACCATCTCTGCTTTCATACTGAAATTAGCACAATCTTCTACCTCCAACTTATATATATTCTTCACCTGAATCCCTATATTATTTACTTGACCCATGGCTATGTGTCGAAGGAACACCTTTCCTTTCAAGAAGATCACATCATAGGCTCTATCCTTAAGCATGGAAATGGATACCAAGTTCTTCTTCAGCCCGTGCACATACATAACATTCTTCAAGGTGAGTAGATCCCCATTCTCCCTCTGAAAAGTAATAATGTCCAATCTAGTAGCATTATACCTTTCGTCGTCACCCATCTTGATATGCATCTAGAGATCTTTCTCCTCCAAGTCACTGAATAACTCCTTGTCGCCAATCATGTGGAACAAAGCTCCATTATCTAAGTACCATACACTTTCTATCATTGATGACACCATGCATGAAATGAGGGAAAGGTCCAATTTGAATTGAGAGGAAAAAGCCTCACTCGTTGCTCCTCCTGAGGACTTCTTCTTGGAATTCTTGAGTGGAAAATTTGTAGCAAAATGGCCTAGCTCATGACAGTGAAAGCATTTCACTTTCATCATGTCTTTCTTCTTGCCTCCATGACAATAATCTGATTTGGAATGGGAATCTTTCCATTTCCCCTTCTTTGCCTTAATCATCAAGGCACAACTCTCTTCATCATCAGTCTTTTATGAAGAGCCATCCCTGGTGTTCCTCCTAATCTCCTCCCGTATCAAATCTGGCCATAGTCATTCCCAATATGGCAGCTTCTCCCGACCATTGACAGGGTCCTGATAACTATTCCAACTCTTTGGGAGTCCCAGAAGAGAAATAATAACCATATCATCCTCAACAACCATGGTTCCAACACTTCCAAGTTCATCACGAGATTGAGTGAACTTGGTCAAATATTTTGGAATAGTCTCACCTTTCTCCATTTTAATTTTTCTAAGTTTGTCCTTCAGTGCCAATTTCCTTTGGTCATTGTTGTTATGATTCAAGCCTGTCAAGGCTTTCCACATAGCATACAGAGTTTCCTTGCCATGAAGACTCGAGACAATGTGGTCTCGAACTCCCTCAAGGATTATCTACCTCGCCTTTGCCATACATTTCTTCCATTTGGCCAGATTCTATGCATCCGATGCTACTGGCTTAGGAATGACTTGATCAATGAATTCCTTCAAGCCATTATCCTCTTGCACAACCTCCATTCTGTCCCTCCAGGCTATATAATTCGAGCTACCTTCCAAGGCATACTCAAGCCACAAACCGTAAAACGCCTTCGAAGTATGTATTGCAAATTCAAATTTCACTTGTAACCCAAAACTAAAAACTTCAAAATCTCCTCTAGCATACTGTCTTCATCTCTGATACCATGTAGAATTTCCTATAGATTCACAAGCTCATGCAATTTACTAAAGCACATGCAATATTCTACTTCTACTTTCAACCATTAAAATCCAATAGATCGATGAAAACAATATGAACAAGAAGAAGACAAATCAATGGCACATAACAGAATAAGCTTTCCTGGGGAAAGCCACTGCTCAAAACCCTACCCATCTATATTGCATTAAATCAGAAATATGAGTGAAGATAAAAAGCTTGTTCTCACTAGAACAATTCCGCACAAGTATGCTCAACTCTCTACCTCACAAGCCTATTATTAACCAACACTTAGCCAATTTCCACTGCCTGCCAATCCCCTATTCTCTTTCACATTTCCTAAGATGAATAACCCATATTTAAAGGGAATTCATGCTTCAAAAATAGAACAGTCCTAAATTATGTTCTTTTCTTGATTGCATGCATGATATTTACAACTTAGTAAATCATACAATTGATAGTACATTGTCCCTGCACTCTAGTCTCAACTAGGTCTTTCTCAGAACTGACATGAATGAGTTTCTCATGAGGGAATCTTCAGTTAACTAGAGTAACACTTGTGGATGCACTAGTGCACCCACTGGCTGTTAGTCCTCTATTAGTTCCACAAACAACTAGAACTAATTTAACTGACCATAACTTAGTAAACTGAGTTAATCTAATTACAACTCAAATAAACTCATCCTGGACCCCTAAAATTTAGGGAGAACATATACATGACTACAGAGAGACGTCCAACTTGAAATTCCTAAGCTAATGAAGTTAATTAAACTTAATTAACTATTTACAAGTTGTTGTGAGATTAGAATTCAATTTTAATTCACAGTTTAATTCAAGGACAAATTAAACTAGAATTTCGTGTTGCCATTTCTCAACATTTGTTTCCATTCTTCATGTAAACAATTTTTAATGTTTGTTATTAATTAATTGATGTTCATTTTTTGTTATATATTTGTATTTTTGTTTAAATATTTATTTTAATTCGTTCCTGCATAAATTTGGATCAGTGGCATCATAATGGTCTACTATTTTTTTGTTTTTCTATGCATGTCCCCAATGAGGTTAGGGTATAAGGAGTTAGTACCTGAATTGGTTAAACCACTTCAAGACCAGGATCATCGACCCTAACGAACTACCTTGGAATAAGAAAATAAATATGAGGGAGTAATAGATCCTTTCAAAATATTTCACGAAGAGGCCTTAAGTGACAAAGGAATGAGATGATGGATAAATTTTCCCAGATCCTTCGATGGGTATCAACGAGAGAAGCATCTTCATCTAGCAGTAACTTCATAGGAACTGTCCCCTTTAAGGTACAAGTTAACCTTGACATTCATATTTGAAGGCTATATGGATGCAAATGTCATAGATAGATGGTTAAGTATGCTGGAAGGATATTTTTCGGTCCATGATTTTTCTAATAGGGAAAACATTACTTTTGCACTCCTTAAATCCATCCCCCACTTCAAGGGCTAGTGGGAAGCCTACTATGAGCAAAGGTACAAGAAGGAACCCTCACTATTTTCAACTCCACCCACTTGGAATTATTTTCGAGGCACCATCAAGGAATAATATTACCCTATCAGGAACTATGAAGATAATTACATAAAATGGACCACATTGCGATAGAGAAGGCACCAAGACACACTAGATTTCACAAATATCTTTCGTACCCTTCACATGATGTTGGGTATAAAGGATTATGATCCACATCTAGTACTCAAGTACTGTCATTGTCTACACAAATACATCCAAGACAAGATGGAGGTCCTAGACATCTCCTTGCTTGGCACCACATACCGATATGCTATCAAGATCGAGCATAAATTTAAATATAAGCAGAGAGACTTTAGATCTATGAACTTGAAACAATAAAAAGGTACCCACAAACCACAAAACAAAGGACAAATCCAAGGTGGGGTGACCCAGGGTAAATGACAGAAGCCACAATTAAAGAATATCACCACAAATATGAAGAAGGACACATGAAATGGTATGAGTTACACAAGATCCCCACTCATAACACAAATTAGTGTCACACCTAGTAGTCACTAGTGGTTGAGCTAAAATAATTAGAGTCTTATGCATGTTCCAACTTTGATTCAGAACCTGCCAAAGGGAATGAAAAGGGGAAGAAGATTATTGATGTAGATCCTAGTGTCACCATTGCCAACACCAAGATCCAAAATATTAAGCCCAAAGACCCAGAGGAGGGGAAGTGTCTTTTCCACTCACAAATATGGGTAAAGGGTTCTCCACTATAGTTCATTGTCAATAGTGGGAGCCAAAAGAACTCAACTAATATCATGAAGTGGTTGGGCCTACTAAAGACACAACACTTGCAACCATACACCATTGCAGCCCCCGGGCAAAGTTCCTCCATGCAATAAAAGCAGGTGGATAAGGTCATGCAAGAATATAGGAACATATTATCGTTATCCACAAGGGTGCCTTTGCACTATAAGATCAAGCATTTGATCGATCTGACTCTTGGTGCACCTCTACCCAATGGGCCGATATACCGTCGTTGTCTAATAGAAAATAAATAAATCAAGCGACAGATCCAGGAGTTGCTACAAAATTGGCACATTCGACTGAGTTCCTCACCATGTGGGAGCTCAATTGTACTTGTGCAAAAGAAGGATGGGACTTGGAGACTTGCATTGATTATTAGGCACTAAATAAAATCACTTTTAGGAATAAGTATCTAATATCATGGATTGATGACCTTATTTAGAAACTCAAGGGGGACAAGTACTTCAACAAGATTGATTTGAAGTATGACTATCACTAGGTTCCAATAAAATCCTCAGATGTATAGAAGATCACCTTCAAATCCTAGGAGGGAATTTTTGAATGGTTGGGTTTTCCCTTTCGGGTTGATAAATTCCTTGCACCTTTATGAGGTTGATGGATGATATCTTCCTACCCTTCACCAACTTTTTTGTTGTTATTTATTTGGACAACATCCTCACCTTCAACAAGAGTTGGGAAGAACTTGTGAAACATAATTTGCAAGTCCTTCAAACCTTGTGACAACACAAGCTATGTACCAACTTGGATAAATGCACCTTTGGCATGAAATAGGTCCAATATCTAAGTTACATCATTAATGAGCAAGGCGTGCATGCAGATCTGGTGAAGATCCAAGTCATTTGGGATTGGCCAACCCTGACCACTCTAACAGAGCTTCGCAAACATCCAGGGCTTGCAAATTTCTATAGAAGGTTCATGTTGGTATTCTCTCGTATCACCTAGCCTTTGAGTCAAGTCACAAAGGGCGGAGCGAAAGAATTTTTTTCTAGTCCAAGTCCCAACATAAATCATCCATTGAGATAAAGCACTACCTTTGCTCCACATAAGTGATCACATTGCCAAACATGAAACAACCATTTGAAATTGAGAGAGATGCCTCCAACTATGCTATTGGTGTAGTCCTTACCCAACAAGGGAATTCAATGATCTATCATAGTGAGATGTTCTTCAATACAATCTAGAAATACCACACTTATGATAAAAATATGTATTGCATCGTGCAAGATTTCTTCAAGTGGAAACGTTACATTTTGGGGAAGGAGACAATCATCCACGTAAATCACCAAACTATGTAGTTTATACAGACACAAGGGAAATTGCAGAACAACCACCATAAAAAATGGTCCACATATCTACAATGGTTTCATTTGAACATTAAGTACAAGAAGGGAAACACCAATAATGTTGTATATTGCCTCAATCGGCCACCAGTTGTGGCATTGACCATTGTGCTCGACTCTTGTGGGAATGAGACTTTGGATGACCACAAATTTACAAAAACGATCTAGAATTCACCACCACATACCAGATGCTAATGCATGGCAAGCAAGTTGTAGACTTCCACCTCCAGGACACATTGTTATGACACCTAGGACACCATTTTGTTCCTTCAAATGAGCACTCTAAGATGATTTGGGAGGCACACTACAGTCTGGTCGTAGGACATTTTGGTGTATAGAAGATAGTTCCAATACTGCATAATTATTTTTATTGGCTAAGTCTCTAATAGGATGTCGGAAAATATATCAGATTCTACATTGCTTGTGCCATCACCAAGCCAACCATTAAGAAACAAGGCCCATATACTCCTCTGCCTACTCCTAGCTAGCCCTAGGAAGAGATCTACATGGCCTATATGTCTAGCCTTCCTTCTACCAAGAATGATAATGACTATGTATTTGTGGTCATTGACATATTTTCTAAGATAGCCATATTGCTTGTCTGTAAGAAGATTATCACAATAGAAGTCACTACCAAACTCTTCTTTGAATGAGTATGGGTATATTTTAGGGTCCTACATACCATTATATCAGGTTGGGATAAAGGTTCCTAAGTGCATTTTGGTTGAGCCTTTGGTCATTTTGGACACCAAGCTCACCAATTCTATTGCATTCCACCCCTAAACAGGTGGAAGAACTAAGGTCATCAACAGGATGATTGTGTACATACTATGCATGTAAAACTCTAAGCATCCATGGACATGGGATGAGAGTCTTCTCTATGCACAAAATAACTATAATAGAACTATGTATAACTTGACTAGACATAACCCCTTTCAAGTGGGTCTGGGATTTCAACCATTATGTCCCCTTAATGTTGCACTGTGTTTTTCAACTACAAAGGGAGAATATTCCCATGTTTAGTCCAAAGTTGATAAAGCCACTAGGTTAATTGAGCACATTCAACACATTTTCCAGCATGTACATGAAATATTGGATAATGTAAAGTCCAAGTACAAACAATGGGATGATTAACATCAGGTGCCACATAAGTTTCAGGTTGGCGAAAAAGTTTGGTTGCATCGGCAGAAAGAATGCCTTGCTAGAGCCCATTAGAAGATTTGACCACTCTGATACAAGCCTTACACCATCAACAAGGTTGTGGGAGATGTTGTAACCTATTTTGTATTTTGTACATTT